>SKCR01049878.1:0-119794 GCA_019454045.1 Zanthoxylum bungeanum
GGACCAATTCGATCCGAAATCATCCTATTTCGGATCGGATTGGTCCGATCCGATCCGAATTCGGAGTGGTTTGAGTCAAAAAAATCGAGCGGATCGGATCGGATAAAATCCGATCCGAATCGAAATTTTTTTTTTTTTAAATATATAACGACATCGTTTTGCATATTAAAAAAAAAAAATTCGATCGGATCGGATCGGATCGGATAAAATCCGATCCGATCCGAAATTCGTCGAACCGGACCAACATGATTCGTTCGAATTTTCAAATCAGATCGGATCCGATCTGATGCCCACCCCTAGCTTTGAGTGTTGAGAGTCTCCATGAATTTGCATATCTGGTCCAGTTTGGCACTAACTGCTGTGTTGGCTCCAACTTCATAAATTCCTGCAATTCTTTGAATCAAGCTCCTTTCTGTTGGCCACAAGGAATTGTTATTGGCCATCTCTTCGATTAGGTCCCAGGCTTGATCTTCTCCTTTTGACATCAAAGCTCCTCCAGCAGCAGCATCAATAGTGGTTCTCATCAATCCAGAAAGTCCATTATAGAAAGTTTGGACTTGAAGCCATTTTGGAATCTCATGGTGAGGACATTTCCGGAGCAGATCTTTGTATCTTTCCCAAGCTTCGTACAGGGATTCTGAATCTTGCTGCACAAAGGATGTGATGTCATTCCTCAACTTTGCAGTTCTGGCTGGTGGAAAGTATTTTGCAAGGAATTTGGTGGCTAGAGTGTTCCATGTTGTGATGGAACCTGCTGGTAGTGAATGTAGCCAGGCCTTTGCTCTGTCTTTCAAAGAGTATGGAAAAACCCGCAATCTCATTGCTTCTTCAGCTCCTCGGTTGTAATTGAAAGTGCCGCAAACTTCTAGGAAGTTGCTGATGTGGGCGTTAGGATCTTCAGTTGCATTCCCCCCAAATTGTACTGACTGCTGAATCATCTGAATGCAAGTTTTGATATCTCCTGCATTTGCTGGTAAGGGAGGAAGTACAATACAGGAAGTGAGGCCATCTACCACCGGAATGGTTCTGTCTCGAATGGGAATTGGTGGTGCAACCTCCAAAGGTTCAGGTTCCATGTTAACAATTGCTTCTTGGCCTTCTCGCCTTTCCCTTCTCAACTGTCTGATGGTTCTTTCAATCTCACGGTCAAGCGGATGGATTTCAAAGCTTCTGGCTCGTCTCATTAAATGTCTGAGAACCTGAAACACAAGAAAACAAAAACAATAAGTAAAAAGAAAAATAAGATACAAGTAACGAAACTAACCCGTAAACTAATAATGAAAGATAAATAAGTCCCGGCAACGGCGCCAAAAACTTGTCCGGCGTAAACACACACGTATAACGCAAGCGCACGTATCGTTCAAGTAGTATAAAAATATCGATCCCACGAGGACTTAATTCCTACTATTGTTATTAATTATTGAATCTATTTATTTACAGATATCTAATTAAATGAAGAAGAGAATGATTGTTTGATTGGTTGAAAGTGGTTTTACAAAATAAATAAATAAATAAAAAGAAAAAAGAAAATACTAAGGAAAATAACAAAAGACACAAGATCTAGGGTTGTGAATCATTCTAATATCTTTTAAAAGATGAAGTGATTATTTTATGTTTGTGTAATAAATCAGTTTACTAACCTGGAACACTAAATTATGCAAAAGCCTCTGTCGATGGTCAGACGCAAATACCCAGTTTAACCCAATTGAACCATATGTCTATGTCAACCAAATTATCTGGATTCATTAAGTTTAAGTTCCAATTATGTCTACCCCCGCCTGACAGGTATATGTCTATCCTGTAAGGAAATCTATTAAAGGGTTATCTATCCTCAAGGAAGATCGTGGGCTATTAAGTTTAAGGCTGAAACCTAAAATCCCTATGTCTAGTTCATTTTAGATTTACCACATCAATCTTATTGGTGATCAGACAACAAGAAGCATTAAGCTTAAGACTTAATAAGTAAACCTTTAAATTACCCAAACTATAAAATAACCCCTTATAAACTGGTGATATTAGAATTCATCACAACCCCAGATAACTAACACATAACTAGGGCTAGTAAAAACTTAAAAATACAAGACATAAAATAAAAATGCTGAAAAGTAAAAGACATACAGTAAAAGCTGAAAAGTAAATTGCTGAAAAGTAAATTGCTAAAAAGTAAATGCTGAAAGTAAATTGCTGAAAAGTAAATGCTGAAAGTAAATTGCTGAAAAGTAAATAAAGTAAAATTACAATAAAAGAAAATGCTGAGGTAAAAGGATCCACTTTTATTACTTCTATTTTAGATATCTCCCTTAATATAATATATTAACTTTGCATGATAATTATCAACCAGCCATATAGGCGGTATCCAGATTAAGTCAAATTAATAATTAATTACCAACCGACCAATCAGGCGGTATCCAGTTTAGTCAGGTTAAAACCAATTTAAATAATTACCAACCGACCAATATGGCGGTATCCTCGTTAAATCAGGTTTTAACTAGTTTATATATTATAATTAAGAGAGATTAATCTAAATATTAGTAATAAAAGTTTTACCTTTTACCCCAGCAAAGGGGTGTTACCTCCTCATTACTGAAAAGTAAAAACTGAAAATTAAAGAAAGAAAAGTAATGTGCGTAAAAGTAAATTGCGGAAAGTAAAAACTGAAAAGTAAAGAAAAGAAAATGCGAAAGCGAAAATTAATTACTAAAAGCTATAAATAAACAAACAAGATACAATCTTCTTAGTATTCTTAAGGAATTCCTTAGAAGAAAGTATGAATTTTACAAATGAAATGGCTTGGTATTTATAGGCAAAAGTTTGCCTCCATCAAATCATCCACCAAATCAATTATTAATTGCTCCACTAATTGCTCCACTAATTGCTCCACTAATTGCTCCACCAAATCCATTATTAATTGCTCCACTAATCTCTTATCATGTTTGGTGATGATTTGATAATTTTTATTATATATTTATTAATTTATTTTTTTGCTTTGAAAATGATTGAAAGTGACTTTAATAATTACACACTACACACTTCTGGATGGTTCATCAATTTCGGGCATGAAATCTTCAGAATTAGAAATTATTTTGTCTTTCCAAGTTGTAGATCTTTGAGTCTTCTTTAATCTGGAACTTGAATCAGCTCAATCCGATATCTGAGTAAATAGTTATGCCCAAAATACGACAGATGCGCAAAACTGGAATTTCCAAAACTGCACTTCGTCAAAACGCCCTTTCAAGTTTCCAATCTCCAAAATTAATATATCAAGTCCAATAATTGCTCTTATTTGACCCATATTTCATCCTAAATGATTTCATTGAGACCCAATATTATTTTATCTGCAAAATAAACTAAAACACATCAAAACGTTCATCAAACCCGAGAAACTAAACAAAATATTAAGTTAAAGGGGCGGTAAATATTGATATATTTTCCGCTCATCACCGACCCCATGAAGACCGACCAGATGGCGATACATGTTCCGGAAGATGACACCCTATTCTTACGGATAAGAAGACAGTCCTACCTTCATAAGGGATACTGATGAAAGACAGTGTTCTAGAAGGATAAAGGAAGTAGAGATAGATTTGATAAAGGTTTCCTTGTGGGAACATGAGATTATTTCAAATAGGAATCCACATACTAGAAGGAGTCTGATTTCTTCACTATTATAAATAGAATGGTAGATTATGTGTAAGGAGGGAGAATCAAAAACTTGTAAAAAGCACAAGAAATACGAGTTTCAGCAATAAAAGTATAGTTTTGTTTGTGCCCGTGGACGTAGGTCGGATAAAATCCGCCGAACCACGTTAAATCTCCTTGTTTGATTGGCGCATTATCTACCTTCTGCTAAGTTTGCTTTTGGTTTCCCCCATAACCAAACAAATTCACTATTGAAGGAGGATTATCTCGGGAGTGATATTCTCGTATTGCCCTTAGACCAAAATCCACCGTCAACATAAACATTTGGGGTTAATAAGAGAAATTGGAATTTCCTTCATAATGTCATGATATATTATAATATTGGGTAAGATTAGTCTAAAGTTATTTTTACCCTTGTGATGTCATTATGATGTATTATTTCCTTAGCGGTATTAGTAAAAATATAGTAAAATATAAAATTTTATATATTATAGAAGGATATATTCAATTAAGATTTAAATTGGTTGTATTAGATTTTTTTTTATATAATTATTGATTCCACTGAATATATGGATTGTTTAATTCCATCTAAACTCTCGCAAATTTTAAGAAATGATTTCATTAGCATTTCGTTGGGATATGACAACTCAATGGATTGTTTTAATAATAAAAAAATTAAAATTAAAAATTGATTAGAAGACAAACAATAGAATAATAAAATATCTCTTACTGTTATTATAATGAAAATTGAAAAACATAAGGCTTGATATTAATAGTGAAACCATTAGTTTTGTTTAATCACAAGTGGCGTCAATTATTAGGTTTTATTAGCCAATATGATAAAAATGAAGTATGTAGTTTTGATGACAAATTAAAGAAATAAAATAAAAAAAAAGATTAAAATTATGTTGATTTGATGATGATTTTATCTTCGTTTAATCTTGAAAACCAACATAATTGACATTGTTGTAAAGATTCAAGTAAAAATAGGAGTAAAATGTAATGAACACACATAGATTATATTAGTTCAGCAACTACTTACATCCATTTTTTTACGGTTCGAGATTTTATATTAGCCACTAAATAAACGCTCTCACAGGTCTATGACCTCTCCGCTCCAACAACTAACCATTTATATATACGAGTCATATTCTAATAGATATGTAACGTAATTTTAAATATGTGGCTTCACTATAGCAGCATGTGCAATGCCATTCACTATGTCTCATAATGCATTTTCCAATCACAAAATGTACTCAATGATGTCAAACAAATTTGTTTTATATTAGTTTCACATATCATTCGAGGAAGGCTATTATATGTTGCGTTTTGCACATGTATCTTCTTCCATACAGTCTGAAAATTTCATATGAAAAAACATTTTTGTTTGGTATAAAATACCCATCAAATTGGATTATTTTATTTAGTTCTTTATAATTTATGACCATTCGGGTCTTCCCTCTTTTTATTTCAGCATGGTTCCTTACCATAAAGGCTGGGCTGCTGTGTGGGCTTTACTAGGCCTTATTAACTTTTAAGTCCAAGAGTTCTTTTATTTGTTTACTGAATTCAATTTTATCTTCATTATTGTAGATCATGGGTTTTACCCTAATTATTGTGGTTGGGTCTCGGCATATTCTTTTTGAATATCCCACATTTCTATAGGATTTTCACCATAATTTTCAGCAATTATCTTTTTAACTTCGTCTATTGTTAAATGAGACTCTTCTAAACAATTTACAATGAAATTTTTTAATTTAATCATATTATGTTGTTATTTTATATATTATATTATTAAATTTATTTGGCGTTTAGTATTTCATGAAATGTTTGTAATTTTTTATTTTGGGTATTTTTTTTCTTATATTTCAAATAATTAAATGATGATGGTATCTCATGATAAAATAAAAAATAATAATAATAATTTGTGTAGTTGTTGATAATTACAAGAGTTATAGTGTTAATTGTTTGGATAAATATTATGTTCAATTAATGTTACTAAATTTTTTTTTTAATTTTAATGCAACAAAAAATTAATTATATTTGCTGATTTTTATTTAATTTTAAATTTGTTTCAGTTAATAAAAAATTTAATTGATAAACATTTGGGGTTAATAAGAGAAATTGGAATTTCCTTCCTAATGTCATGATATATTATAATATTAGGTAAGATTAGTCTAAAGTTATTTTTACCCTTGTGATGTCATTATGATGTATTACTATGGTATTTAAAGCAGCACGACAAGGGTAAAAAGGTAATTCCCTTCTAGGGCGAGATCATTAATACCGACCCGACCCATAAAAATCCAGCAGCAAGGGCCCAAACACTTTGCAATAAGAGGCCGAGCACATTATGGTTACAGACCGACCACAACAGGTAGAGACCGAGCTCTTTATGATCGGCAGCCGAGCACTTTGGTGCGAATAACCGAGCATTATCAGATCAACAGCAGTATTCTCAATTCAAAGGACTATCATGACCGACCCCATGAAGACCGACCAGATGGCGATACATGCTCCGGAAGATGACACCATATTCTTACGGATAAGAAGACAGTCCTACCTTCATAAGGGATACTGATGAAAGACAGTGTTCTATAAGGATAAAGGAAGTAGAGATAGATTTGATAAAGGTTTCCTTGTGGGAACATGAGATTATTTCAAATAGGAATCCATATACTAGAAGGAGTCTGATTTCTTCACTATTATAAATAGAATGGTAGATTATGTGTAAGGATGGAGAATCAAAAACTTGTAAAAAGCACAAGAAATACGAGTTTCAGCAATAAAAGTATAGTCATGTTTGTGCCCGTGGACGTAGGTCGGATAAAATCCGCCGAACCACGTTAAATCTCCTTGTTTGATTGGCGCATTATCTACCTTCTGCTAAGTTTGCTTTTGGTTTCCCCCATAACCAAACAAATTCACTATTGAAGGAGGATTGCCTTGGGAGTGATATTCTCGTATTGCCCTGAGACCAAAATCCACCGTCAACATAAACATTTGGGGTTAATAGAGAAATTGGAATTTCCTTCATAATGTCATGATATATTATAATATTGGGTAAGATTAGTCTAAAGTTATTTTTACCCTTGTGATGTCATTATGATGTATTATTTCCTTAGCGGTATTAGTAAAAATATAGTAAAATATAAAATTTTATATATTTATAGAAGGATATATTCAATTAAGATTTAAATTGGTTGTATTAGATTTTTTTTTATATAATTATTGAATTCCACTGAATATATGGATTGTTTAATTCCATCTAAACTCTCGCAAATTTTAAGAAATGATTTCATTAGCATTTCGTTGGGATATGACAACTCAATGGATTGTTTTAATAATAAAAAAATTAAAATTAAAAATTGATTAGAAGACAAACAATAGAATAATAAAATATCTCTTACTGTTATTATAATGAAAATTGAAAAACATAAGGCTTGATATTAATAGTGAAACCATTAGTTTTGTTTAATCACAAGTGGCGTCAATTATTAGGTTTTATTAGCCAATATGATAAAAATGAAGTATGTAGTTTTGATGACAAATTAAAGAAATAAAATAAAATAAAAAAAGATTAAAATTATGTTGATTTGATGATGATTTTATCTTCGTTTAATCTTGAAAACCAACATAATTGACATTGTTGTAAAGATTCAAGTAAAAATAGGAGTAAAATGTAATGAACACACATAGATTATATTAGTTCAGCAACTACTTACATCCATTTTTTTACAGTTCGAGATTTTATATTAGCCACTAAATAAACGCTCTCACAGGTCTATGACCTCTCCGCTCCAACAACTAACCATTTATATATACGAGTCATATTCTAATAGATATGTAACGTAATTTTAAATATGTGGCTTCACTATAGCAGCATGTGCAATGCCATTCACTATGTCTCATAATGCATTTTCCAATCACAAAATGTACTCAATGATGTCAAACAAATTTGTTTTATATTAGTTTCACATAACATTCGAGGAAGGCTATTATATGTTGCGTTTTGCACATGTATCTTCTTCCATACGGTCTGAAAATTTCATATGAAAAAACATTTTTGTTTGGTATAAAATACCCATCAAATTGGATTATTTTATTTAGTTCTTTATAATTTATGACCATTCGGGTCTTCCCTCTTTTTATTTCAGCATGGTTCCTTACCATAAAGGCTGGGCTGTTGTGTGGGCTTTTACTAGGCCTTATTAACTTTTAAGTCCAAGAGTTCTTTTATTTGTTTACTGAATTCAATTTTATCTTCATTATTGTAGATCATGGATTTTACCCTAATTATTGTGGTTGGGTCTCGGCATATTCTTTTTGAATATCCCACATTTCTATAGGATTTTCACCATAATTTTCAGCAATTATCTTTTTAACTTCGTCTATTGTTAAATGAGACTCTTCTAAACAATTTACAATGAAATTTTTTAAATTTAATCATATTATGTTGTTATTTTATATATTATATTATTAAATTTATTTGGCGTTTAGTATTTCATGAAATGTTTGTAATTTTTTATTTTGGGTATTTTTTTTCTTATATTTCAAATAATTAAATGATGATTGTATCTCATGATAAAATAAAAAATAATAATAATAATTTGTGTAGTTGTTGATAATTACAAGAGTTATAGTGTTAATTGTTTGGATAAATATTATGTTCAATTAATGTTACTAAATTTTTTTTTTAATTTTAATGCAACAAAAAATTAATTATATTTGCTGATTTTTATTTAATTTTAAATTTGTTTCAGTTAATAAAAAATTTAATTGATAAACATTTGGGGTTAATAAGAGAAATTGGAATTTCCTTCCTAATGTCATGATATATTATAATATTGGGTAAGATTAGTCTAAAGTTATTTTTACCCTTCTGATGTCATTATGATGTATTATTTCTAGACCTGGCCGGCGGTTCGGTTACGAACCGGCCGGTTACTGGTTCCACAAGTGTCGAACCGGAACCGTGAACCGAACCGGTCGGTTCCGGTTCCGGTTCAGTTCGAACTTTTTTTTAATTATATAAAAAATTTGAAAATAAATTAAAATAAATTAGATTAATTTAATAAATAAATAAAATTATTAAATTGAAGAGCTTGAACTTAAATTTTAAAAAATTTAAGTTGCCTACTTATCCTCCAGGGGTGAGAGGAATCAAAGCTCACGTAGTTCCATTACAATTTTAAGATATTTCCCCTTTGGAAATTTACAATTTTGTAATTATCAATCATCATTATCAGTTGATCATTCAGCTCCGGTTCCCCTTGCATTTGTTGTTGCAGATGCATTATCGAACAAATCTTCAAAATCATCGGGGGCATCTTCTTGTTGTCTCAGATCAGCTCGAGTCCAATCATCCACATAAGCTGTTGCTTCTAGAGTGCTTGGATGTAATGAAGATCGTCTAACTTCCAATATATTGCCTCCCAAGCTGAAGGCTTGCTCAACCGCAACGGTGGAAATAGGTGCTGTCAATATCTCTTTAGCAATAATTGATAAAACATTATATATATTTTGATGTCGATTCCACCATTCAAGGATTTTAAAATTTTTACTAACTAAACTTTCAGTAGGAAACTCGAAATTTGTAGATAAATAATTATCTAATTCGGGGTTATTAGTTGTCGTATCTCTAACTTTTTTATTTCGTTACAGTAACCAACGATCTTCTGCGCTAAGTCTTGTTTGAATTACCGGTTCGCTACTACTAGATTCACTCAATGTTCCTTAGTTATATCTTACAATATAATCATTAAATAACTCAATTAAATTATTTCTTAATCTCACTATTATTCTTGTAATATCAATTTCATTTAATATTCTTAAATAACCATAGTAAGCTTGTAAAGCACTATTCAAACCTTCTAATTTAAATTTAGGATCAAAAACAGCAACAATAAGATAAATTAAATGAATTTCTCTAAAATAATTTAATTATTTTACCTTCGTAACAGTAATGGCTTCGAACAAAATAATATTATTAGGATCGCTACTGTCAACATGTTCATCGAGAGTACCAACAATATTCAAACTTTCAAGAAGAAATAAATGTGATGTATGATAATAAACTCAGCTAAAAATTAAAGTAGCATCATTAAAAAATTTTAAAATATCTAAAAAAAATTCACAAATATCTCATTGACTAGGAAAAAGTGTGATATTTTGAACATGTTGAGAAAAAAAAACTACATAATGCATCTTTGTATTATAATGCTTGACATAAAAGAAAATAAGTTGAATTCCAATGTGTTGGAACATCTCTTGAAAATTTAATCGGTTTAATACCATTTATTTTACAAAACTTGGCACATTCTCTCCTAACTTGAGAATATGACCAAATACAATTAAGTGTCGTCTTAATAGGATTAATGAAAGGTGATAATATTTTCAGACCATCTTGAACACATAAGTTAAGGACATGACATGTGCAACGAATATGAAAAAACCGACCCCCTAAATTTGGTTGACATATTTATTTTAAATCATTGATGGATGCAGTATTTGCAGATGCATTATCAAATCCAATTGTTAAAATTTTATCAACTAAACCATATTCATCAAAAATTACCTTCATCATTCTATAAATATTTTGTGCAGTATGTTGGTCATCAAAAACTCTAAATGCAATAAGTCACTTCTGCATGGTAAATGATGCATCAATCCAATGACAAGTCACACACATGTATGAGTGTGTTTGTCAATAGTCACTCCAAATATCAGGACATATAGAAATACGACATTTAATCTCTTTAAATATTTCATTTAAAATAATTTTACCATCTTTGTATAATTTAAAAATATGACGTTTTGTTGTGTTTCGAGTCATTCTACATGCAGCATGATTTAAAGCATTATGCACGTAATTAGTAAAATGAAGTTTTTCACCAAAGCTTAAAGAAAGATGTGTCATACAAGTTAATTTCGTAAATTCTTCTCTATTTTTTGCATCAGAATATTTAAATAAATCTACAGCACTCGTACCTCTACTAGATGATGCGTACCTGACCATTTGAGTTTGTGTCATATCAATTCCAAGTTCAACCGCATGATATCTTTCCAGGTGCTTGATCATATTGCCGTATCCACCAGAAAATTTGTAGGAAACCCTACAATGGTTGCAAACTGCTCTTGAACTTTCATCGTCTTGGCGGTCTAAATGAAAATGAATTTTGAAAATATTTGAGGAACGAGCCTTAACTTCTCTTCTCCGTGATTGTGAACCGACACTAGGGCCGCTCTCTTGGGTTGGCATATTTGACATTATGTTCTCAGATGAGCTTGCAATTTTTTATTTAAGAAATAAGTAAGAATAATAAGAAAATTGACTAATTGAGAATGATAATAACTAATTGAGATTGAGAATAAGAGAATTGTAAGAATTGAGAAATTGGTGTGTTGAAATAATGAAAAATGACCCATATTTATAGAATTTTAGAATCTTTTTTTATACCGAAAATGCCCATAAATATAACCGTTTTATTACCGTTATTATTGGTATAGGAATTATATAATATTACAAACAAAAAATTTTTAATGGCCAACAGCCATTTTTTTTTTTGGCTCCCTGCCCCTTAAACCCAACGGTTAGTAGCCGTTGGAGGGTTCCTATTGGAACCCTACGGTTCCAACCGGTTCGCGTTGGACCGGTTCGCGTTGGGGTTCTGGTTCCGAACCGGAACCATGACCGAGTCTGATTATTTCCTTAGCGGTATTAGTAAAAATATAGTAAAATATAAAATTTTATATATTTATAGAAGGATATATTTAATTAAGATTTAAATTGGTTGTATTAATTTTTTTTATAACTATTGAATTCCACTGAATATATGGATTGTTAATTCCATCTAAACTCTCGCAAATTTTAAGAAATTATTTCATTAGCATTTCGTTGAGATATGACAAGTCAATGGATTGTTTTAATAATAAAAAATTAAAATTAAAAATTGATTAGAAGACAAACAATAGAATAATAAAATATCTCTTAGGGTCTGTTTGGTTCAACGGAGGGGAGGGGAGGGGAGATGAGATATTTTAATTAAATATGTGTTTGGTTCAAAGGAGGGGAGAGGAAGGGGAAAATATAGTTTTTAATTAGATATATGTTTGGTTCAAGAAGGGAGGGGAGAGATTTTAAAACTAATTTACTATTTTATCCTTCTAGCCTTTTATAAATAAAATTAAAACAATATAGACTTATATTATCTTTAAATTAAACAAAAAATAAAAATAAAATTAAAAACTCTACATAATACGTGTTATTAAAAATAAAATTAAAACAAATATAAGAGAAGAGAATGGGAAGAATTGAATAGTGAAGCAAATATAAGAGAGATTTGTAATTAGGACAATTTTGAATTTTAATGTATAAGTAGGGATAATTTAGTAAATATATTTAAAATTTTAATTGCTCAATTTCTCTCCCCTCCAAAACCCTCCACTTTTGGAGGGGAGCTAAAATTGACTTAGGAGGGATTTTGATCCCCTCCCCTCCAAAAAATTGAACCAAACAAACATAATTTAAAATAATCTCTCCCCTCCCCTCCAAAACCCCACAACCAAACACACTCTTACTGTTATTATAATGAAAATTGAAAAACATAAGGCTTGATATTAATAGTGAAACCATTAGTTTTGTTTAATCACAAGTGGCGTCAATTATTAGGTTTTATTAGCCAATATGATAAAAATGAAGATCTTGAAATAAAAAGGAAAAGAACTAAAAGAATTAAGAGAAATATACCTTGATTCGTAAGATAATAGGAGAATTTATTAAATTTCTTAGGCAATAGGCAAATTTCACAATGACCTTTTTATTTATATACGATACTTATTAATTATGTTCATATTTTTTATAATCTGGGATTTTATTAAATCCATAGATTATTTGTTAAAAAAAAAAAAAAACTCAAACATATAGTTTTGATAGTGCATGTGATAATCAAAGACAAAACTTCTATTATTATTATTATTATTATTATTATTATTATTATTATTATTATTATTATTATTATTATTATTATTATTATTATTATTAATGTGCGAAATCCCTTGTGTAAATAAGAGATTTTAATAAAGGTTTTTCATTTTTTAAAATCTTTCAAAATTCAGCATGAATTCCTTAAAAACAATGGACTTTTAAATCTCTATATTTTAATGGTTTTTTTTTTTTAAATCTTAATTAAATACCATAAACTTTTAGAATACAAAATGATTATATAAAATCTGTATTGAATACAATCCCTGCAGTGTTACAACCTAATACTTATTTTATTCATTTATTATTTTACAATTTCTAAAATAGTTGAACTATAATAACTCTTTTTTTGTAATTATTGGAAATCTCACTACCAAACCACTCATTACGGCTTAAGCGAAGCAGGTAAATTCTCCGACTGTCCCAGACTCTTATAAAAAACACACTCTTTGGATTCGAACACAAAACTTTAAGGTGAGATCTTAAACCATACACCACCAAGTCACGTCCATTGAGGACTAAACTATAATAACCTACTATAAAGATACATAAAAAATTTAATATTGCGCATTCCAACTAACCCTTTCCAGACTTCACTAGCTATAAGTATTAATTTTTTAACAAGAATTCTCATTAAATTAAGAAAGAAAACTAAAAGAATAAGGTAAAAATGAGGTGAGAAATTTTCTAACCAAATATAATGCTCACCAAATTTAGCTAAAACTTTATATGAAAATCTCGTTGATTAAAAATTAATTGAGTAATGCGTAACGAATATGACTATAACAAACTATAAGTAGTAAGTAAAGCGATAAGGTAATTGTTGATGGTGTTTTTAAGCATTATGATATTTAAGCAGCACGGGATTGGTAAAAGGGTAAATTCCATTGTTGATCGAGATCATTAATACCGACCCGACCACATGAGTTAGGGGTCGAGCGCTTATGATCGGTAACCCGACCACTTAAGATCGGATGACCGGGCATTATCAGATCGACAACAACATTCTCAGTTCAAAGGACTATTATGACCGACCTCATGAAGACCGACCAGATAGCGAGATATGCTCCAGAAGATGACACCATATTCTTGCGGATAAGATGACAAGTTATCTTATTTTCATGGGGAAACTGGTGAGTCAGAGTCCTAGTAGGGTAAAGAAAGTAAGGGTAGTTTTGACTAGGAATCCTTATGGGAAAAGGAAATTGTTTCAACTAGGAAATTCTTGTACAAATAGGAATATGATTTCTACACTATTATAAATAGAAGGGTAGAGTGTGCATAAGAGGAGAACAAGTTGAAAGTTGAGATGAGAATGAGGAGGGAGAATCAGAATCATTACCATCAGACTTGTAAAAAACAAGAAGCAGAGCTGAGAAGCGTGTTTGAGTAATAAAAGTATCATCCTTTTTGTGCCCGTGGACGTAGGTCGGACCAAGATCCACTGAACCACGTTAAATCTCTTTGTCGATTGGCGTATTATTTGTCTTTTGCTAAGTTTGCTTTTGGTCCCCCATAACCAAACAAATTCACTATTGAGGGAGGATTAGTCTCGGGAGTAATATTCTCATATTGCCCCTGAGACCAAAATCAGCCGTCAACAGTTGGCGCCGTCTGTGGGGAACTCAATAAAAAGCAGCTCGCGTAGTAAGACGATGGCAGAAGATGGAAACCACCGATCGTCAGGGATTTCACCAGATAGATTTTCGGGAAATCCAGGATAAAGGTCTGTTGGCCAAGCCTAATTGAAGGAGGTTCCCGATTGAGGAGGGAAATAGTAGGGCATACGGTATCTACCATAACGTAAGGAACATGCCACGAAGGGTGCATAGACCTGCGGGAGCAGGTAGAAGACTTGGTGAAAGATGTTATCTCAGTGTGTACATAGACCATTCGGTTTTTTAGGTCGACCAAGTTGATAGCGGAAGTCATCCGGTCGGATGCGTGGAATGCTGAGATGCAGAGAGGATGTATTAAGAAGAGCCTTACTTGTAGTGACCCTTGTAGAGTTGCAAGAAAGACAACGGATCCCAAAAAGGTGAGTAAGACCTCTTCTGTATTTGGTTGACATTTGATTATGCTTGTTTGTTATGGCCCACATAATAGTTTTGATATTTGTTTTACGGCTCGGGTCTGCTCTTGTACCGCCGAGTCCGTTTTGTTGATATATATCTCTTTCCGGCTCGGGTCTGCTCTTGTAACGCCGAGACCGATGTTTCTTTCCAGCTCGGGTCTGCTCTTGTACCGCCGAGACCGATGTTTCTTTTCGGCTCGGGTCTGCTCTTGTACCGCCGAAACCGATGTCTATTTCCGGCTCGGGTCTGCTCTTGTACCGCCGAGACAGATGTTTCTTTCCGGCTCGGGTCTGCTCTTGTACCGGGAGAGACCGATGTCTCTTTCCGGCTCGAGTCTGCTCTTGTACCGCCGAGACCGATGTCTCTTTCCGGCTCGGGTCTGCTCTTGTACCGCCGAGACCGATGTGTTCTTTCCGGCTCGGGTCTGCTCTTGTACCGTCGAGAGCGATGTCTCTTTCCGGCTCGGGTCTGCTCTTGTACCGCCGAGACCGAGGTCTCTTTCCGGCTCGGGTCTGCTCTTGTACCGCCGAGACCGATGTCTCTTTCCGGCTCGGGTCTGCTCTTGTACCGCCGAGACCGATGTGTCTTTTCGGCTCGGGTCTGCTCTTGTACCGCCGAGACCGATGTCTCTTTCCGGCTCGGGTTTGCTCTTGTACCGAACACACATGTCTCTTCCGGCTCGGGTCTGCTCTTGTACCGCCGAGACCGATGTCTCTTTCCGGCTCGGGTCTGCTCTTGTACCGCCGAGACCGATTTCTCTTTTCGGCTCGGGGCTGGATTTCATTCCGCCGAGGCCGCTTGTTTATTCGGCTAAGGGCTGGACTTCGTTCCGCCGAGGCCACTTGTTTATTCAGCTCGGGGTCGGGTTACGTCCCACCGAGTCAGCTTCTTTGGACTGGGGATGTAACATTCCCCCAGAGCCAAGTCTTTCTTTCAGCTCGGGGTCGGGTTACGTCCCACCGAGTCGGCTCTATTGGTCTGGGGAGGTGACATTCCCCCAGAGCCAAATGTTCTTTTAGCTCGGGGTCGGGTTACGTCCCACCGAGTCGGCTTCTTTGGAATGGGGATGTAACATTCCCCCAGAGCCAAGTCTTTCTTTCCGCTCGGGGTCGGGTTACCGTCCCACCGAGTCGGCTTCTTTGGACTGGGGATGTAACATTCCCCCAGAGCCAAGTCTTTCTTTCAGCTCGGGGTCGGGTTACGTCCCACCGATTCGGCTCTATTGGTCTGGGGAGGTGACATTCCCCCAGAACCAAATGTTCTTTCAGCTCGGGGTCGGATTACCGTCCCACCGAGTCGGCTCTATTGGTCTGGGGAGGTGACATTCCCCCAGAGCCAAATGTTCTTTCAGCTCGGGGTCGGGTTACGTCCCACCGAGTTCGGCTTCTGTGGACTGGGGATGTAACATTCCCCCAGAGCCAAGTCTTCTTTCAGCTCGGGGTCGGGTTACGTCCCACCGAGTCGATCGTCATCAGCATAAGGGCAAAGGATTTTCTCCACGGGTAGATATCGAGATCCTCGTTGACTGAGCACATTAATGTAGCAGGAAGGACCAGATTTACAGCCAAGGCATTTTCTCTGCGTTCTGGAGTGACCACCGACGGATTCATCGGCACACCATCTTTTTTTATAGTTCCCGGCATCAACTCGCAAACTCGTTGTTACCGGGAACTAGGGGATAAATGTTGATGATGTTTTAAGCACTATGATATTTAGCAGCACGAGATGGGTAAAAGGTAAATTCCCTTGTTGATCGAGATCATTAATACCGACCCGACACCATGAGTGTAGGGGTCGAGCGCTTATGATCGGTAACCCGACCACTTAGATCGGATGACCGGGCATTATCATTCGACACAACATTCTCATTCAAAGACTATTATGACCGACCTCATGAAGACCGACCAGATAGCGAGATATGCTCCAGAAGATGACACCCTATTCTTGCGGATAAGATGACAAGTTATCTTATTTTCATGGGGAAACTGGTGAGTCAGAGTCCTATAGGGTAAAGAAAGTAAGGGTAATTTTGACTAGGAATCCTTATGGGAAAAAGAAATTGTTTCAACTAGGAAATTCTTGTACAAATAGGAATATGATTTCTACACTATTATAAATAGAAGGGTAGAGTAGTGTGCATAAGAGGAGAACAAGTTGAAAGTGAGATGAGAATGAGGAGGGAGAATCAGAATCATTACCATCAGACTTGTAAAAAACAAGAAGCAGAGCTGAAAAACGTGTTTGAGTAATAAAAGTATCATTATTTTTTGTGCCCGTGGACGTAGGTCGGACCAAGATCCACTGAACCACGTTAAATCTCTTTGTCGATTGGCGTATTATTTATCTTTTGCTAAGTTTGCTTTTGGTCCCCCATAACCAAACAAATTCACTATTGAGGGAGGATTAGTCTCGGGAGTAATATTCACATATTGCCCCTGAGACCAAAATCAGCCATCAACAGTAATAACCGGATATAAATATAAATAAAAATTATTAACATTTGTGGTGTCCCAGTCATTTTCACCCCAAAAATATCTTGCTAGATTTCGTGATATTTTCGCCAATAAAACAGAGGCAAAAGGACAGCTACGTTCGGTTGATTCTCATGATCTCGTCTTGTCTAGAAGCGTTTTAAAATCTTTGGGATGACGAAAGAATTAAGGATTAGAGATTAGATGGAAATTAAATTGAGACTTAGGGTCATTAATTAATTATATTTTTTATTAATTTTATAAAAAAATAAAATAACTAAATTAATAAAAAAATCGTTTCAAAAATCCGCTGAACTTAAATTTGATTAGATAGAGTTTTTTACCGATTCAACTACCAACTGATTTTATAGAATAATCTGGACCAGACTTGGATCCTGATTCTACCGGTCCGTTCTGGGAAAACTGCATATGGTATGATACCGTGATTGCAGGAAGAGGCAAGGAATATCGCAAAAAGAATAGGGACACGATTGTAATTGGACCATCTTAGATATTTTCTAAAGCCTGTAATTACGACTATCAAAAAAATATCTCAACAACACGTGAACCTGGACCCCACTCATCATCAGTCTCTAAACCACACTGTTAACCATAGTTTGCCAAGCCAGTTGTGATCTAGCTGTTTGGTTTCAAACATAATTGCATTCCTGATATTGCCGTTATACCCCACCCAGGACAGTAAACAAATAAGAGACGGCGCCGCGGGCGGCTTAAAATCTTAAATAACATATGTGCAATCTTTATTTTTTACTTAATAAAATGATAAAATTGATCACAATAAAATTAATTAAAATGATATATTTGGTTTAGGTATTTTTTAATAACTAACTTATAATTTTTTTCAAAACAACTATTTATTATAAATTATGTGTATAAGAAATTATTATTGATAAAGAACTGTAATTTTAATTAACTTATATTATACTTGACAAAATTTTAGTAATATTACATACAAACAAGTAGGGACATAATAAAAGTCCAATATAAACACATAATCAAAGCCCACACAAAAAATATGTCATTCAAATAGGATACTTGAACCCTATCCCATAATCTTATAGTAAAGACAATTATATTGTAAGGATTCATATTAAAATTCAAAAATTAAAATTAAAAAATCATTTTACAATAAAAATACATATTATAATTTTAATTTTTTTATTATAACAATAAAACACATTAGACTATTCTATTAAAATAAAAAATACTATTAAATTATCTAAAATTAACATAATCTCTATAATGTGGCAGCTTCATATTAACGTTATAAAATTAAATTAATAAATTTATTAAATAAAAATCATATTACAATAAAATTACATATGATAATTTTATAAAAATTATATTATAATAAGAAAACATATTAGATTATCCTATTAAAATAAAAAAAAAAACTTTTAAATTATCTACAATTAACCTAATCTCTACAATTAATTTGTTATTATTAAATTATAAAATTAAAATATCTCTACAATTATTTTTATATAATTAAATTATAAAATTAAAATAATAAATTATTAACATAAGAAACTTATTATAATATAAAAACATAATCTACTATTAAAGGAAGAAACCTATGAATTTAATTAATTAAATAATTTTTTAATTTTTTATTATTAAATTATAAAATTAAAATAAAGTAACCCATTATAATAAGAAAACATATTATAATGTCTTATTAAAATAAAAAACATATGTGACTCTTGATATTTACAATTAACCTCTATAATTAATTTTTTATTATTAAATTATAAAATTAAAATACCTTTACAGTTAATTTTGTATTAAATAAAAAATTTATTACAACAAAAATACATATTATAATTTTATAAGAACTGTATTATAATAAGAAAACATATTATACTATCATATTACCAATAAAAAAACTATTATAATAAAATTAAATTAATAAATCTATTAAATAAGAACCTAGCTAATTTTTTAGTTTTCGGGTGTATTGTTATTTGTTATTTTATTTTGAATTATTTTTATAAGTTTGTTTATTTTATGAATTTTTTATTATGTACTATGTTTTAGGATGCAGACTCTAACTATTAGTTATTGTATAGTGAATTGAAAATATTATTTGAGAACTAAGAGACAAATGAATGAGATATAAATATTATGTGTAAATAAATCAATTGTCTCATTTAGACTATAAAATCGACAAAATCCGGAGTATTTACAAGATCAATATCTAAAATTTATGTTCAACATACACAAAGTGCGGGCCATGTACTAGTATTCTTAATAAAAAAAAAACTAACAAATTGATCTATCATATTCTTAATCAAATACCTAATCAAATACGTAAATAAATATATATAGTTTAACATAATAATTTCATCAACAATGATTCCTCTAATTTGCAGTCACAAATTAAATCAAACGAATGTGACCATTTGATTTAATCCAAAAGCCACAAACAGAATCCCCTTAATATAGATTCACATATGTTTATCATTTTTATTGCTAATCTATATATATAATTCTTGATATGTTTACCATTTTCTCAAGTAAGAATAATACTATTATAATTAAGAGAAATATTAAAATCCATTAAAAAATCAATATTTTTTTTAATTAATATTCACTATTAAAAAATATAAATATTCATATAATATAATCATAATAAATATTTAATTCTAATATGTCACTAAGAGGTCAATTTAACTTTAATTAATTGACCAACTAATCGTGCATGTATGCAAACTTTATACTAATAAATACTCTAATTTCATGCAAACTAGAATTATATGTATGTATGCAAACTTTATGCTATTCATTATTGACAAAACGACGATGGACGAAGAAATTAATGATTACGAAGAAAGAGATAGCAATGGAAAAAATCTAGGAGAAGAAAAATAAGGAGAGTATGCATTTTGATTCAAAAGTGGCATGAGTTCATTTATTATTTTTTAATTTTAATTTCTTTAATTTTTTTTGCAATTTAATATTTTCAATCTTCGTGTGGGAACTCAAGGTTTAGTTATTGCTTCAAGTGATGATTTCTTGATTGTACTTTGATTTCATTGTTTGAATTTTGGAACACAAATTTGTTTGTCAATGAATAATTTATCATTTTTTTTGCAATTGTACAGGTAATTAGATTAATGAATTGTAATGTGTATATCAAAGTAAATTATAGTTTGTACTAGAAAAATTTCTATAAGAATTTAGATGATACACAGTGTAAAAATTCATATTTGTTTTATTGTTTTCTTGATATTTTAAGGTTGGTAAGAAAAGTAAAAAATAGTGGATAAAGGAAAGAGATCTAAGAAAAATATTCAAGTTTTTTAAAGAAAGTCAAAAAAATTTAAGTTAACAATCTTGATAAGTTATTTAGATATCATTATAATGTAATTTTATGATTAGAAAAAAGTTTAAGTAAATATTTTACCCCATCGTTTATTTATCTATTCAAATCTTATTAATATTCAGATTAATGTGAATTATCTATTTATTGTTTATTATTTGAAAATCTACCTCTCAATTATGTTCGAATTATCAAATTATTTGAATAATTTATTAGTTAAATTGAGAATAAAATTAGTAAATTCAATTTTTATTAAATATAATTAAAATTAAAGATGAGGTCAATCCATATAAAATACGAGCCCAAACTAGTTATAGAAGAATGCAAATTTGAATAGAGAATCAAAAGAACAAGAAAGAAATAAAGAACCTCAAGTTAAATGATACCAACCCCGAACGATCTAATACTCGTAACCAAACAAGCCATCTCAATAATAGTTCAATTTCAAACTCTAGTTGTGGGGCACACCACCGCGGCGCAATGCGCACCCCACTCCAAAAACTAACCCTAGTAAGCTCCTAGCCCTTCTATAAAACCCACCTCTTCCTCACCCTTCATTCTCATCAAATCTCATCCCCCACAAGAGACGTTAAATTCCCTTTCTGCCCCTCTTTAATCTAATGGCATCTGCTGAGATCGAGTTTAGGTGTTTCGTCGGCGGCCTCGCCTGGGCCACCACTGACAGTTCCCTCCAAGAGGCCTTCAGTCCCTTCGGCGACGTACTTGAATCGAAGGTCTGTTAAGACCCAGATCTGATCCGATCCACGATTCAGCTCGTTCTGATCTGTTATCTGTGTGCTCTGTGATCTGTTTCTGTTACTGTTACTGTTACTGTTCTCTGTTACTACTGTGTTACTCTTTTATTACTACTATGCCTTAATCGGTACGTTCATCTTCATCTTTTCATTAAGACGAAGGGCCCCGATCGATCTATATTATTGCTTTTCAATTAATTTAATTTCAAATCTTATTTTTCTATTTTAAATTAATATTTAATTTTATTGTTTCTTTTTTTAATTCTATTTTAGATCGTTAACGATCGTGAGACTGGAAGATCTAGAGGATTTGGATTCGTTACCTTCGCCGACGAGAAGTCGATGAGGGACGCGATTGAAGGCATGAACGGCCAGAACCTTGACGGCCGCAACATCACCGTCAACGAGGCCCAGTCACGTGGAAGCGGTGGAGGTGGTGGCGGCGGCGGTTATGGAGGCAGCCGCAGCGGAGGTGGTGGTTATGGAGGCGGTGGACGCCGTGAAGGAGGAGGAGGAGGTGGTTATGGCGGCAGCCGTGGTTACGGTGGTGGAGGCGGTGGCCGCCGGGAAGGAGGAGGAGGAGGTGGCTATGGAGGTAGCCGTGACGGTGGATATGGTGGTGATGGTGGCTCCCGTTACTCTAGGGATGGTGGAAGCTGGAGGAATTAGGGTTTTAGGCTAATTAGATTTTAAATGTTTCTCTGTTGGTTAAATTTGCGCGTGGGTTGTGTTTTGTCGTTTTGATCGCTGGGTTTGTTGTTGTCTTTCGAGAAAATTAAAAGAAAATGAAGTACGGTTCTTCCTTTCAATTTGTTTTGCATGAATAATTACGAGTAATAAATTTGCTTTAACGACGATGGAAAATTGATGATTTGAGATCATTATTTTCGTAAAATATTATTAAGAAGTACTCGAAAATTTATAATTGTTAACGAATAGTCGCAAAAATCTGCGATTCTTTAAGGTTGTGTCAATCCCACACTGAAATTTCACTGCTTATCACAATTAGCACCGAATCCAAAATTTATTTATATCCATACAATTAAGGAAAATCATATTTTGCTCGAATGGTAAAGCAGAGTAGCATAGCGGATGCATAAAGTCAGGAAAATGAGGGCCGGCTTTTTTTTAGTAATGGGGAGCAGAATGCGTCATTTCCGAGGTTGGTTGGTGGAAAAGGTGGTTCCCATTGCCATAAGATGCCCACCACAAAGCTAGTACGTAGGGAGCATTATTAAAATAATTCTAAAGGGTAAGAGTTGAATATTATATGGGGTCGAAAATGATGAGAAATTTGTATCCAAATTAAATATGCTAATGGGTTGTTTTTATTATTATTATTTATTTGAAGATAGTATTTATTTTGTGATTATAAATTTGGAGAGATTAATCTAGGGCCGGCTCTGCACAGATAATTTGAAAAAATCTCTCCCAAGAAGAGGCGGTCTTTTAAATAGAAGCGTTAAATATACCGTAATTATTTCTTCTAAACTCCACCGAATTTAAATTTAAACTAAATTTAAAGATACGATTAGGGTTACTATTGGCCATTAATTACAGAGAGATCTGGGAGCCAGCGATAAGTTGACTCTAGGGCCGGTGGCTCTGCTCTCGATGCGCAAATCATTTGAGAAAAAAGGATTTTTCATAAGCTTGTAATGGGGCTTGATTTTGTGTTTTTAATGAGAAATGATGATGATTCATGTATTTGGTGATGTTATAGCATGAATTGTGTTTGGATTTAAGTTGAAAATTTCAAAGGTTGTAATGGCCGAGTGGTCTTTAAGGTTGAGGGCTGCTTGTCTTAATGTTGTTTAGAATGTGTATGTTGTGTAAGGGTTATGCTTGTAATGTTTAGTGGGATGTTAAAATTCATGAAGCCCATATTAAGAAGACCGTGGCCGAATGTACAAGGCTAAGTGAGAGATTGATGTTGTGATGTGTGGCATGATGATAAGCATGAGAAAATGTGTCATATGATGATGATACACGTGTGCGTGCGCACCTTAGCCTTGGCCGAATGATGGGCTAGAGTGATATAGCCTAGGGGTGAGCAAAATCGGTTTCGGTTCCGGTTCCGCATGGAACCGGAACCTACCCAAAAAAATTCGGTTCCGCACTAAGTGGAACCGGAACCTACCCAATTAAACAGGGTACCCTATTATTCGGTTCCAATCTGGTTCCGGTCCGGTTCCGAATTACCCTATTTTAAAATATTGGTTGGGCATTTGCAGCACTCAAAACCTCAATACTGTTGGCAGAAATATATTATTTATTTTCAAAACAAATTTTTTGTTCTCTGCTCATCCAGAGCTAACCTCAGATTCAATCAAATGGCAGCACTACAACAAGCAGCAGATCATGTTCTGTTCGAAAGCAAATCTTTGCAATTACATCCATTCGGATCACTCACATCAATCATTCTCACACCATTTCTGTTTCTCAAAACGATGCTTCTACTACACCTGTAATCTTTTCTTCTCTTTTACTTAAATTAGTATTTAAATTTCACATTTTATACTTTGTACAAATTTGAATCTCGGTGGATAGTATTTAAAAAATGATTTTTTTCCAAAGCTGCAATTTCCAAAACTTGGAAATTCCATCCACATTCCCCTTCATAATCTGATTAGATTACTCCCCAGTCCGAGGGCTTCCTTCTGCAGAGCCAATAGGGTAAAATGTTTGCTTTCCATTCAATGACCATGCATAAAACCGGTTCCATGGTCCGGTTCCGGTTCCGATCATTTTGGAACCGGAACCTACCCGGATAAAATCGGTTCCTTCATTTTTGGAACCGGAACCTACCCGATTACAACCGGTTCCGGTTCCAAACCCGAAAAATCGGTCCGGTTCCAACCGGTTCCGGGTAGACCCGGAACCGTTGCTCACCCCTAATATAGCCGAATTAGGCATTTGGTTGATAGATATGTTGGGCATTTCAAGTGACTAAATAAGTTATGTTGAAATGCCCTCTTTAAGCACGTCATGATCATAATATGTCACATCACGAGCATGCCACGTCATGTGCATTAGCAGCTCAGTCAGGTTAAGTAGCATGTTGGTATAGTTTCAGATGCTAAGTAAACATATTAAGTTATCACGTTAGCCATGTCATTACGTATATAGCCTGAAGATGCATTCATGACATTCCCTATCATGTTCAGTATTCTTATTGTTTTCGAGTATGTTAACCATACTTGAAACTAAAGATGCATTCATGGCATTCCCTATCATGTTCAATATTCTTATTGTTCGAGTATGTTAACCATACTTGAACATTGGTCATGTTAGGCATTTCACATAAATCCTTTTAGGCGCATTCAAACATGTTGGCGATAGACGCCAATCTGTGAGTGAATGCTTCTTTTCTCTCTCTCTTTCATTTTTCAGTTATTTATGTTTTGTTGATTCCATTTTTAGTATACTTTTCCAATTCATATGTTCAGTTAATACTTCTAGTCTATGCTTTCTTTTTGTATTCAGTTTTTAATTTTCATTGATGCCTTCAGTTTATTTATTCAATTCATGTTATTCAATTGTATTCTTGCTTTTGTAATCAATTATGTTTTTCATCTCCTACATGTAGTTGCAAATCTTAGTTTCATTATTCAGTGTACGTATCCACTTCATATTACTAGCTTATGTTTCAGGCTATAGTTTCAGATTGCGCGTTAGTTTATGTGTTCAGTTTTTAGTTTCCATTTCAATTACGTTTTTAGTTCATGATAGTAATTCATGACTTAAGTTATAGTTTCAGATCATGTAGTTAGCATTCCAGCCGTGTACTTAAGATTCATGTACATTCATATTTTTCTTGTTCTCCCAAGTCATGTTAGGCATTCAGTTTATGTCATAGGTTTCTAGTTCAGGTTTCCATATTAGTCAAGTTATGCTCAGGTCATTCATGTACCATACATGTTAATTCTCGGAACATGTTTTTTTTTTCATGCTTTTGTGAATATGTTTCATGTCTTCAAATTTTAAGTACGACATATGATTTTCGAAAATGGTTTTATAAGTATGCATATGATTTTCAAACCACCGATTTAGTTTTGTCCTCTCACATTTAGCATCCTGAGTTTGCTCAGATAGCCTGGGGCACTGATCACCCCCATAGGCTCAACATGTTCATGTTTATGTTCCCCTGCCTATGCGGTTCCAAGTCTCACTAGATAGGTTTCATGTCCCCTAAGTTACTATACTAGTGTGATTTTTCATGTTTCCAAGGCACGTGTATGCATATGCGGGGGGTGACAGCTCAATCCTGGTACGTATAGCGATGCGGGGGAGATGTCTCAGTCTTGGTCGTTGCACCTGTATGTTTTACTACACAGACGCACTTTTATGAGATATGAATTTCAAACATATTCATGAATTTCAGGACCCATGTCATGACTATGTTTTCATGTCTATGTTGTATGTTTTCAGTTCATGTACTTGTTTTTATAGATTTTCAGTCCATTTTTTCATGTTTACATGTATAGCCATGTTTCACTACATCTGCATTCATGTCACGTGACCGGCGTAAACACACACGTATAACGCAAGCGCACGTATCATTCAAGTAGTATAAAAATATCGATCCCACGAAGACTTAATTCCTACTGTTGTTATTAATTATTGATACTATTTATTTACATGTATCTAATTATAGGGAGAAGATAATGATTCTTTGATTGGTTGGTTGGTTGATGTGGTTTTCCTTAATTCAAATAAATAAAATAAACAAAAGAAAATACTAAGGAAAATAACAAAAGACTCAATGATCTAGGGTTGTGAATCTTTCTAATATCTTTTAAAAGATGAAGTGATTATTTTATGTTTGTGTAATAAATCGGTTTACTAACCTGAAACACTAAATTATGCGAAAGCCTCTGTCGATGGTCAGACACAAATACCCAGTATAACCCAATTGAACCATATGTCTATGTCAACCAAATTACCTGGATTCATTAAGATAAAGTTCCAATTATGGCTACCTTTGCCCGACAGGTATATGTCTATCCTATCCTGTAAGGAAATCTATTAAAGGGTTATCTATCCTCAAGGAAGATCGTGGGCTATTAAGTCTAAGGCTGAAACCTAAAATTTCTTTGTCAAGTTTATTTTAGATTTACCAGATCAATCTTATTAGTAGCCAATAACAAGACGCATTAAGCTTAAGACTTAATAAGTAAACCTTTAAATTACCCAAACTATAAAATAACCCCTTATAAACCGGTGATATTAGAATTCATCACAACCCCAGATAACTAACTTAGCTACGACACATAACTAGGGCTAGTAAAAACTTAAATAAAATAAAAGACATAAAGTAAAATGCTGAAAAGTAAATTGCTGAAATGTAAATGACGGAAAGTAAATGCTGAAATTAAATACTGAAAATTAAATGCTGAAAAGTAAATGCTGAAAGTAAATTACTGAAAAGTAAATGCGGAAAGTAAATTGCTGAAAGTAAATTGCTGGAAAGTAAGTGCTAAAAGTAAATTGCTGAAAAGTAAATTACTGAAAAGTAAATGCTGAAAGTAAATTGTTGAAAAATAAATAAAGTAAAAGTACAATAAAAGAAAATGCTGAGGTAAAATGATCCACTTTTATTACTTCTATTTTAGATATCTCCCTTAATATAATATATTAACTTTGCATGATAATTACCAACCAGCCATATAGGCGGTATCCAGATTAAGTCACATTAATAATTAATTACCAACCGACCAATCAGGCGGTATCCAGTTTAGTCAGGTTAAAACCAATTTAAATAATTACCAACCGACCAATATGGCGGTATCCTCGTTAAGTCAGGTTTTAAATAGTTTATATATTATAATTAAGTGAGATTAATCTAAATATTAGTAATAAAAGTTTTACCTTTTACCCCAGCAAAGGAGAGTTACCTCCTCATGACTGAAAAGTAAAAATTGAAAATTAAAGAAAGTAAAGTACTGTGCGTAAAAGTAAATTGCGGAAAGTAAAAATTGAAAAGTAAATAAAAGAAAGTGCGAAAGCGGAAATTAATTACTGAAAGCTGTAAATAAACAAAAAAGATACAATCTTCTTAGTATTCTTAAGGAATTCCTTAGAAGAAAGTATGAATTTACAAATGAAATGGCTTGGTATTTATCGGCAAAATTTTGTCTCCATCAAATCATCCACCAAATCCATTATTAATTGCTCCACCAAATCCATTATTAATTGCTCCACTAATTGCTTATCATGTTTGGTGGTGATTTGATAATTTTTATTATTTATTTATTAATTTATTTTTTGCTTTGAAAATGATTGAAAATGACTTTAATAATTACACACAACACACTTCTGGATGTTTCATCACTTTCGGGCATGAAATCTTCAGAATTAGAAATTATTTTGTCTTTCACAGTTGTAGGGCTTTGAGTCTTCTTTAATCTGGAACTTGAATCAGCTCAATCCGATATCGGAGTAAAACGTTATGCCCAAAATACGACAGATGCGCAAAACTGGAATTTCCAAAACTGCACTTCGTTGAAACGCCATTTCAAGTTTCCAATCTCCAAAATTAATATGTCAAGTCCAATTTTTACCCTTATTTGACCCACATTTCGTCCTTAATGATTTCATTGGGTCCCAATATTATTTTATCTGTAAAATAAACTAAAACACATCAAAACGTTCATCAAACCCGAGAAACTAAACAAAATATTAAGTAAAATGGGCGGTAAATATTGATATATTTGCCACTCATCACACCCCCAAACCTAACATTTTGCTAGTCCTCGAGCAAAACAACAAAATAAAATACAAGAAACAATTAAAATTAAATTAAGCCACTTTCGTAGGGATCACGGTTGCATTTAGCATATGCAACAAGCCTTTAAACCCCTACGTGTCCCTAGTGGATGAGTTGTAGTCTCGTGAGGGTTTACAGTAATGATACCCACATACATTTTACAAAAGTAAAATTGTAGTGAAACTAATGCACACAAAAGCAAAAAGACAAGCGAAAAGAGAATACAGAAGTTAGTGATAAATCAGGTGAAACTTCTACTCCAAGTTACTAGTTGTTTTCTTTCCTTCTAAATTATCGAATAAGTAAATTCTCCTATTATATTTACCATTCTCCATATACACAGCCGACAAAATATTAAACAACTCATTTGTGCCCACAACAGTCACAAGTGCAGTTGATAAGAGAGTAATATTTTTGTCCTAAAGTTTTATTAGAATTCACACCTTTTGTAGCAATGGAATAATTTTTCCGATTTTTCTGATTTTTTTCTTTGATTTTTGATTTTTTTTATTTATATACAATATCTTCCATCTATGTAAAGACCATAGTGAAACTAATGCACACAAAAGCAAAAAGACAAGCGAAAAGAGAATAAAGAAGTTAGTGACAAATCATGTGAAACTTCTACTCCAAGTTACTAGTTGTTTTCTTTCCTTCTAAATTACCGAATAAGTAAATTCTCCTATTATATTTACCATTCTCCATATACACAGCCGACAAAATATTAAACAACTCATTTGTGCCCACAACAGTCACAAGTGCAGTTGATAAGAGAGTAATATTTTTGTCCTAAAGTTTTATTAGAATTCACACCTTTTGTAGCAATGGAATATATTTTCTGATTTTTTTGATTTTTTTCTTTGATTTTTGATTTTTTTATTTATATACAATATCTTCCATCTATGTAGCGAGTGTTGGGTCGGTGGCTCCCAAACTAGTTGGCTTTAGGGCACCAGGTGTTAAGACACCCCTACGGACTTAATTACTCAGACTTCAGATATATATATATTTTTGCAGCATCTTTGATCCATGTAGCGAGCTTTGGGCCAGTGACTCCCAAACCAGTTGGCTTTAGGGCACTAGGTGTTAAAACACCCTTACAGACTTAATAACTCGGATCTCAGATGTT
The DNA here is from genome assembly GCA_019454045.1 of Zanthoxylum bungeanum. Lineage (NCBI taxonomy): Eukaryota > Viridiplantae > Streptophyta > Magnoliopsida > Sapindales > Rutaceae > Zanthoxylum > Zanthoxylum bungeanum. The sequence continues at coordinate 29,165 of SKCR01049878.1, forward strand.
TTTTTTTTACTCCATCACTTTTTGAGATGCTTCCTCCAATTAAACTAGAGCACTGAATATTACAAACTTTTCAATTTTAGCTCATGCCCGTATGTTACAATGCATGTTGATAATATCTGCTAACTGAGCATATGAAGATCCATTTTAGTCAGTTTTATGGAGAATTTACAAATTAATAATTTAAAATGAAATAAACAAAAACTAACTTGTTTCAAAAATGGTTTGAGATACGTCTCAGGAGTGGAAATTTCTTAAACAGCTATCTCTTACCAATTTCACATTTTTAGTCAAACTAAAAACACAAAAACACAAAATATTTTTGTAATTTTTGAAAATTTTTCAATTTTTTTTTGTATTTTTCGAAAAATTTAGGACTAAAAATAAAAACAACACACAAATTAAAAATAAGGTACTAATCAACTAATTCCCTCCCCCAAACCTAAATGAGACATTGTCCCCAATGTCTTAAACAGTAGAAGAAGAGTTTAGAAGATAATACATGGATAACTGAAATTCTATAGGGAATTAACGGTTAAGATCCAGATTAATCCGACGCCTCTTACCACGATCATCCTCAGACCAATTTATATTTGAAAGGATAGGGTCAATTTGTGGTTCATAGGCTAAGATTTGGTCAATTAGATCCGGAGTAGTTCTGGCAGTAAAGAGAAGTTCTTTTAAAGGTTTTGACACGAACCCATTTCTCCGGGCATCATCAAGAAACACACAAAGAAAATCATAAAATTCATCAACGTTGTACAGTCCAAGCGGTTTCTGGTGTATGTTCAAGTTCGCCTAAGATAGCACTATAAAAATTTCCTCCAATGTGCCCAAACCACCTGGCAAAGCAATAAAAGCATTAGCACGGTTAATCATTTCTACCAATCATTCAGACATACCTGGCACGATCAGTTCCTCTCCGTTTGATGGTCCAATAAGATTTGCCTCTGCCAAGGGTTTTGGAATGATTCCCAAAACATGACTGCCTCCCTCCTGTACAGCCTTTGAAACGATCCCCATTAGTCCAAGATTGCCTCCGCCATATACTAAGTGCATATTCCTTGCAGCTAAGACTCGACCCAATTCCTGTGCTGCTTCTACGTATTGTGGTTTAACACCAACACTAGTACCGCAAAACACACAAATGTTTTCAACTCGTCTTCTTGAAGTGGCTTCCATGTTTTACTCTGGATGTCTTCAAAAGTGCAATGACAGGCTGAATTTATAGAACCTGAAAATGGTGAGTAATAATAGCACTAGTATCTTCCAAAGGACGATTGTTAGCTAAACAATAAAAAAAATCGTGAAAGGTCAAAAAGTCTGGATTCTGTCTACGAAAATAAAGATAATTACATTAGAAAAGCAAATCAAAGCAATAATTAAGGCACCAGAATTGTGTACACAATACACCATTCGCTTAGTATAAATTCATTAGGATGCGTCTCAAGAATCCATTCCTTACTCAGCCATCGCTAATGAATTATCTCTTATCTTTGCCAAACACCATTCCTTCTGTCTTATGCTTTGGTTGAGCATTTCCCTACAAAAATAACACACAAAATTAAAAACTCTACAACATGTATACACAAAATATAAAAATAGAAATTACAACAAAGTGCATGGGTTGCCTCTCTGCTAGCGCTAAATTTTTCGTCTTCAGCCAGACGTGACTGAAATCTATCTGTCAATGAGGTTTCAGCGTCGTTTTGGATGTCCGATTAAAGACATTCCCATGTGCGTTGCTTTTGAAGGGTCTCTTCCAACGATAAAGGGGCAAAAAGAATTTTGTCCCATTAAGTGCTTGTGCCACCTTTTTAAACTTTGTTGCTCCAGTGGTTCCTGAAAAGAAAGAAAGAAAATCATGAGGTCTTGTATGGTGCTTGACTTTGAATGGGAGTTCTATTCTGTCAAGCTTCTGGGTGATTTCTCTAAATTGTACTCCCCGATACAGCGATGTTTCGCCTGAATGCTCTAGATCTTCAATTTGGTCTGACAATTGCTCCTCAATTTGCTCTGTTTTTTGTTCCACCTTTTCTTCACAGATGAATTTTAAAATTTCCGTATTCAACTCTTCATCCATCATCTATGAAATCCATGCTCCATAAGTGTCAATCTGAGGATGTAAAGTTATGTCTGTTTTAGGTCTTCATCCTCTGATCTGAGCGAAATGATTGGCTCAGGTAGATCTTATTCAAACATTTGTGCAATGGAAGCTCCAAGATCTTCATTTGGAGGATAGAAAGTTTCATCCTCATTTTTTGGTGCAGTTGGTACAAATAGCTCAGCTTCTTTATCCTCGTCAGAGTCAGAATAATAAAAATCAAATTGAGGCTCCTGAACTGATACCTCTGATTCTTGATACTGCTCAGCCTCGTCCCCTGTTATGATGTTATGATGAATCTCAGGATATTCAAAGGCTTCTTCAGTAGTATTTGAATTTGCTCCGTGAGATATGTGATTCAGGTTATCTGTTAATTGCCTAACTTGATCTGTCATTCTCTGTATAGACGCCGCTTGACTCTGAATTTGTGCATCAAATTGAGCTTCCCGTTCCTCGAACCAATCTTTTAGCATGTGAATCAACTGATCTTCCTCTGATGGTTCTGGTTCTTGTTGAAGATAGTAGGTGGGTGGTGGATAAGATGGAAAATTGGTTTTGTGAAATGTGATGGTTCTTCATACCATGAAGGATTTTGATAGCTCTGCCACCCTGGATTGTAGTTGTACTCACAATGATCTCTCGGGTGGTTACCATTACATATGTCACATCTCCCAATTGCGTCTTGTTGAGCAAATGTGGTATTGCTTGCTTCTGACATCCAGTGATAGTTGTTGGGCTAGACAACAAGCCTCAGAAAACCGGACTGTTGCTCCCAGATTTGGGGTGTATCTTCTTCTAGTAAAGCTGGTAATCTTTCAATCTCCCAATAATGTTCCATTTTTCAATCACCTGAAAATAAAAGAATAAAAATTACAGATAAAAATAAAGAAAATTAGATACAAGTAAATTAGATAGCTTCAAAATTAATAACTCAAGAAAAATAAGTCCCCGGCAACGGCGCCAAAAACTTTACCGGCGTAAACACACACGTATAACGCAAGCGCACATATCGTTCAAGTAGTATAAAAATATCGATCCCACGAGGACTTAATTCCTACTGTTGTTATTAATTATTGATACTATTTATTTACATGTATCTAATTATAGGGAGAAGATAATGATTCTTTGATTGGTTGGTTGGTTGAATGTGGTTTTCCTTAACTCAAATAAATAAAATAAACAAAAGAAAATACTAAGGAAAATAACAAAAGACTCAAAAATCTAGGGTTGTGAATCTTTCTAATATCTTTTAAAAGATGAAGTGATTATTTTATGTTGGTGTAATAAATCGGTTTACTAACCTGAAACACTAAATTATGCGAAAGCCTCTGTCAATGGTCAGACGCAAATACCCAGTATAACCCAATTGAACCATATGTCTATGTCAACCAAATTACCTAGATTCATTAATATTAAGTTCCAATTATGGCTACCCCCGCCCGACAAGTATATGTCTATCCTATAAGGAAATCTATTAAAGGGTTATCTATCCTCAAGGAAGATCGTGAGCTATTAAGTCTAAGACTGAAACCTAAAATTCATTTGTCAAGTTTATTTTAGATTTACCAGATCAATCTTATTAGTGGCCAATTAACAAGACGCATTAAGCTTAATACTTAATAAGTAAACCTTTAAATTACCCATACTATAAAATAACCACTTATAAACCGGTGATATTAGAATTCATCACAACCCCAGATAACTAACTTAGCTACGACACATAACTAGGGCTAGTAAAAACTTAAATAAAATAAAAGACATAATGTAAAATGCTAAAAAGTAAATTGCTGAAAAGTAAATGACGGAAAGTAAATGCTGAAATTAAATACTGAAAATTAAATGCTGAAAAGTAAATGCTGAAAGTAAATTACTGAAAAGTAAATGCGGAAATTAAATTGCTGAAAGTAAATTGCTGAAAAGTAAATGCTGAAAGTAAATTGCTGAAAAGTATATTGCTGAAAAGTAAATGCTGAAAGTAAATTGCTGAAAAATAAATAAAGTAAAAGTACAATAAAAGAAAATGCTGAGGTAAAAGGATCCACGTTTATTACTTCTATTTTAGATATCTCCCTTAATATAATATATTACCTTTGCATGATAATTACCAACCAGCCATATAGGCGGTATCCAGATTAAGTCAAATTAATAATTAATTACCAACTGACCAATCAGGCGGTATCCGGTTTAGTTAGGTTAAAACCAATTTAAATAATTACCAACCGACCAATATGGCGCTATCCTCGTTAAGTCAGATTTTAAATAGTTTATATATTATAATTAAGGGAGATTAATCTAAATATTAGTAATAAAAGTTTTACATTTTACCCCAGCAAAGGGGAGTTACCTCCTCATTACTGAAAAGTAAAAATTGAAAATTAAAGAAAGAAAAGTATTGTGCGTAAAAGTAAATTGCGGAAAGTAAAAACTGAAAAGTAAATAAAAGAAAGTGGTAATTAATTACTGAAAGCTATAAATAAACAAACAAGATACAATATTCTTAGTATTCTTAAGGAATTCCTTAGAAGAAATTATGAATTTACAAATGAAATGACTTGGTATTTATAGGCAAAATTTCGCCTCCATCAAATCATCCACCAAATCCATTATTAATTGCTCCACTAATTGCTCCACCAAATCCATTATTAATTGATCCACTAATTGCTTATCATGTTTGGTGGTGATTTGATAATTTTTATTATTTATTTATTAATTTATTTTTTGATTTGAAAATGACTTTAATAATTACACACAACACACTTCTAGATGGTTCATCAATTTCGGGCATGAAATCTTCAGAATTCGAAATTATTTTGTCTTTCAAGGTTGTAGGGCTTTGAGTCTTATTTAATCTGGAACTTGAATCAGCTCAATCCGATATCAGAGTAAAACATTATGCCCAAAATACGACAGATGCGCAAAACTGGAATTTCCAAAACTGCACTTCGTTGAAACGCCCTTTCAAGTTTCCAATCTCCAAAATTAATATGTCAAGTCCAATTTTTGCCCTTATTTGACCCACATTTCGTCCTTAATGATTTCATTGGGTCCCAATATTATTTTATCTGTAAAATAAACTAAAACACATCAAAACGTTCATCAAACCCGAGAAACTAAATAAAATATTAAGTAAAAGGGGCGGTAAATATTGATATATTTTCCGCTCATCATCATGACAGGTCATAGCTTCAGTTAGGCATGTTAGGTTCAGTTGCCCATATTCAGATCATGTAGTTTCAGGTTAGATTAGACAGTTTCAGATCAGGATCACACAAGGTGTAGGTCATGTTTCGAGCATGCCGTGTTAGTTCCAGGTCAGGTTCATGTACTGCAGTGTTGGTCTCTAAGACATGCTTCCAAGATCCTAAACATGATTTGTGTGTGAAATAACCAATAAAAGTTGCGGAATCACTTACATTGGTTTTATGGAGAAATTCAAAATTTTTCCTTTGTAGGATGAAGCTCCAAGCTTTTGTTGAGTTGTTTAACCCTTAGGTGAGTTTCCCTATCATATTGTTTGACTCTCCAAGTGCTAGCTTTCAAGAAAATTTGAAGCAAAATTTTCTTCCCAATTTGAGAGAGAATTCGGCCAAGGGAAGAGAAATAGAGAGATGAGTGAATACTTGGTCAAGTTGGTTGTTATGTGTTTTAAATGCAACATTTAAAATTGCCAACTACTTCCATCAAGGGCCGCACCACTTTTAAATTCCAAATTTAAGTTGGCTTACTCAACACACAACTTAGCTTGGGCCCGGGTTCGTTCAATTCTGAATTAAACGAATTTGTCGTTGGGACATAATAAAATCTAATTTAATTAAATAATTATGCCTAGCAAAATTATTACGATAGTCGCTTACGAATTAATTCCAAATTAATTCGTTCGCTCGAATTAAAATCCAATTTTAATTTCGTGTTGAAATATGATTTCAATTAATATATCTGATATATTATTTTAACCCAAATAAATAAATTAAATAGAAAAATCCAATGTAACTATTAAATTTATTTTATCGATTAATTCCAAATTAATCGCGTTCTCTCTTCTAAACGAATTTAATCCTAGATAAATTCTTGCCGTAATTAATCCCAGATAAATTTTCTATCTCATAATTAATCCCAGATTAATTCTATATGAGTCAAATGTCATTGGTGAATCTTTGGGAAGCGACCCAAGAGATTCATGGATATGTTGGCAGTAAACACGGTCATCGGATCATACGAACACGTGCATACCTCGTACCACGTTCTCACCGATTTACAAGACATGGTTGGCTTATAGCAAAACACCGTGCCTACCCAATTCTCCAGAAATATCCACCGAGGAATATGTTGGAGTTTACTAAGGTCCCAAGGATCAATAAACAAGCATGAAACACATGTGAATACATACGAGGAGTTGCAGAATACTCACATCGATCGGTAGAGCGACGCGGCAACGAACAAAACTCGAACTTCTGCCCATTGGACTGCTCGGCAGTGAGCACTGTCACAGCTCACTGGTTTCGGCCATGGACGTCTTCGTCAAGCTCCAAGCTTCGTCAAACGATTCCCGGCTCATGGGTGGACTTCCCTATCACCTTCGCATGTCTCTCAGAGTGTTAGCTCTTATGATTTTTGCCACAAAACTCAAACACTTGCTTCCCTTTTCCTTCAAGACTCACGGCAGTTCACTGCCAAGAACAGAAGAAAAAATGTGTTAAGTGAAATTGGTAATTGATTTCTAAAATCAAATACACAATTTTGGTTCCAAAAGTCAAGCAATTAATGCCTACCAATGCCAACCACACACATCACTCAATCACATCAATCACAAGTTGTCAAGTCACATCACTCAAAGTGACAAGTGATTTGACGCTTGATGTGACTTATGATTTGACGCTTGATTTGACTTGCGTGCCGCACTCGAATTCGAAATGCGAATGCGCTCACAAAAAATCCCGGGCTCGAGTTCGCTAATTCCAAATTAACGAATTTTCTGTTGCGTCATAATTAAATGATTACGCCTAGCGCAGTCACTATTCACATCGCTAACGAATTAATTCTAAATTAACTCGTTCGCCCGAATTAAAATCTAATTTCAATTCCGCGTCGAAATCCAATTTCGTTTAATATATCGAATATATTAATTAATCGATTAATTCCAAATTAATTGTTATCTCTCTTTAAATGATATTTTATCCCAGATAAAATATCTCCGTAAATAATCCTAGATTAATTTTCTCTCTCATCTTATTAATCTCAGATTAATTAAAAGTGCGAGTCATACGTCATCGGTGAATCTTCGGGAAGCGACCCATGAGATCCCCGGATATGTTGGCAGTAAATTCGGTCGTCCGACTATCCGAACACGTAAGTACCTCGTACTACGTTTATACCGATTTACAAGACAAGGTTGGCTTCTAGCAAAACGCCATGCCTTCCCAATTCTCCGGAAATATCCTTACATGAATAAAGGATCTATATCAGGCGTAGTATACGTAGTATTGCGTATTTCTGTCCAGTATCGGATGATCACATGCAAGGCCTGGGGCTGGTACAGTGTCTGCCCCGTACGAAGCATATATCGGATTACGAGCAACTAGTCTCTTTAATATCGGATAATCATGACCAAGTCATATTATCCCGACAGTTGCAACCTTTTTAGAGAACCAGTTCTGTATCCCTGCGCGATCATCAACTCCATATGACTGGAGTGACACTTCCGTCTTGACATCACACCCAACACACTACGATTCTCAATATACCCAGCATAGGCGTACACAAAACCTGTTAAAGCCCTGGACGACCACAACCAAAATATATTGATTGTCGCAAGTATTAGCGGTGCAAGTCTCAGGTTAAGACCAAATACACCTACCCTGATTTCGGACTTCCATAGAAACATAGTCATACTACCAATGGAATTCCGAGGGGGTCTATCCAGAGCGAAGCTGTTTCTCGTACCATCGGTAAAACACAACCTCCTATTACACTTGCATGAGTATCCTATACCCAAATATATGAGAACAATGCCGTTGTGCCCTCACAACGCGCACAAGTGTAATACTAGTCTTTTACGTATTCATCGATGTCCAATCTCGATAATACTCTGACTAGGGATATTTTATGATTTATCCTTCGTGGACTGATACTGTCTCATATCATTCTCAATCCAGGAGCAAATCACAGGGACCTCATATCATTTATATATCTAGGTGATCTAATCACAAATGATAAGAGTGCAATCTCCTTTGTCACATAGTTAATTTGTACAACAATACCGTGATCTGTACAAATAGTGACGCTATAGGTCATAATTGTCCAACAATCTCCCACTTGGCCTATAGCCAGTCACTCGAGTGTCTTACACCCGAACTATGTACGGTTGGCTCAAATTGATGAGAAATGCTTTTCGTCAGCGGATTTGCATGATTATCGTCTGATGCGATTTATACGATCATCACATCGCCACGATATATGATACGAACGAAGCAGATGAATATCGAAGTATGTATCTGGATCGTTGATGAGACCATTAATTCTTTAGCCTGCGCTGCAGCCTAGCTCAGCTGCTAACAGAACTATATCTAATCTAATAAGATTTTGTATCGACCCAGAAGGCTTCTATTGCTGCCTCAGCTGTAGCAATAACCCGCATTTGTTGTTTATTTGGTAACAGTATCTTGCTTGGAAGATTTCCAGCTCACTGTTCCGTTATTCAAACTGTATAGTACCGTTTGCGACTTATAGTCGTTTTATCGGTTAGGAAACTTACCGTAGTGATCCCAGTCACTTCAAGTTCTCATTCTCCGTAGTTTAAGACATCATCCTTAGATCTCTAAGAGGATGTTCTTAACTTCAATCCAGTGACTATCACATGGATTGGCCTATTTGTGAATCCATATGCTCAAAGCGTATGAGACACCAGGTCGCGTACATTTTTCAATGTACGATTTCTCGGAGAGTTTTATCGAAAGCCAAGCTTTCACCGATTTTATTTTATGAGAATATCATTTCCAAGAAATGACATATTATCATTATTTATAGGACATCCACTGTCAGTGCGCTCCCACTAACCCTCATATATACACAAGAATCATTTCGTTTTGAATTAAATCATAAACCATTATGATCACATCAAAATGACAATTCCAAGAACCTAATGCTTGTTTCAATCCAAACATGGATTGAATAACCCGCAAACCTTGTTTGTTAGTCATGGTACGACAAAACCGACAGGATACTGTAAACATCCTCTGAAAGGTTTTCGTTTAAGGAAAGCGATTTTCCCGTTAAGCCGACTTATTTCACAAATGAAACATGCAGAATTAGCAAGCATTATCCAAATGGATTTACCGTGGCAACAGGTAAAAGGTTGAATCGTAATCAACACAATGTTGATAACGATACCTTTCCGCTAAAAGCCTAGCTTTATACGTTGGTATGTTGCCTCCCATGTATGTCTTCCTTGAAGACTTATAAAATACCAATAGGCACAATGCCTTGCGGTACATCAACTACTGTCCAAACATAGTTGGTATACATGGAATCTAGTTCGGATTCATGGCACTTTGCCATGATAGGGAGTCGATACCTTGTATCACTTCCTCATACGTAGTCAGTTGGTATTCCTCAAAAGATTGACATCCTTATGAGGTGAGATCAGAAACCCATACCCCAGGTTGTTTTCTAACTCTCTCCGACATACGCGGTTCTTGTGTATTCGAAGATTATTGGTATAGTTTCACCCTTGATGAACTATATGTGTTCCATTAGGATTCGATGCCTGGAATAGTATTACTCCGATTTTCATCGAGTTTTACTATCCTCCCACTTACCACTGCATATCAGTATTCCTCTCAGGAAAGCCGCATGGTGAGCAACAATTAAATTGTTCTCTAGTGAGTTGTATAAGTACTATACTTTGGTATCCCTAGGATGACCTACAATTGGCACTTATCCAATTTGGGTTTTAGTTTGGTATCATCCTTCCTAGCATACCCAAATATACAGGAATGAGAAACCCAGTTTCTTTCCCGTTCATATCTAATATGATATCTGTCAAACAGATTTTTATGGAACCTTATTCAGAATAAGTTCTTGTACTGTTTAAAGCTTATCCGTTGAAGGAAATGGTAGCTCAGAGCGACTCATGATTAACCTTATAATGTCCAACAAAATTTGGTTTATCCGTTCGGACACACCGTCAAACTGACGTGTTCCGGGAGGAGTCCTCTTTGAAAGAATACTATACTCTTTTAAGTATATGAGAAACTTATTGCTTAAGTATTTTCCATTACGGTCTTACCGTGACAGTTTAATACTTTAGCCGATCTGTTTGTCTATTTCGTGTCGAAACTGTAAAAGTTTCCGATTTGTGTTCTTCAAAAGAAACACATAACCATAACGCGATGCCATATCCGTAAAGGTCACGAAATATTTATATCCACCTCTAGCCTAGCTAGACATGGGCCCACTCACTTCACTATGAACGAGGGCTATCAGATCAGTGGCATTTACACTTTTACCAAGTAAATAGTGTTTTAGGCACTTTGCCCAATAAACTAGATTTGTAGACTTTATTTGAATAGAATCAAATCAGTCCGAGTACCCACTCTTCAAAAGTGTGGATATACGATTCTTGTTTAATTGTGTCATAGACAACAATACCATAATATGTTTCTTCTGATCAAATCAGTTTGAGCTATTTGTTTGTCATGTTATACATTTGAGATTTTATTTATTTTCAAAATATAAATTCTGTTATTCACATCTAATGTGTTTATCTCAATATCATCTTTATATAATAAAACACTTTAGTGTTCTAGAATATAAAGGTTCACCCGCAGCGGGTTAAACACTGACATGGAGATAATGTATCTAGTCAAACTAGTTACATTATAACAGTTTCTAAATTTAGGTACGCACCCGAGGGTAGTTCCTAAACTTAGGTATCTACGGTTAAAACATCGACTTTCGTCCCATTTCTAATTCGCAGATGAATCTCAATTGATTTCATTATCCTGCTCATAGCAGATTCTGAACATCAATATATATTTATATCACACTAAGTATCTAAAATCCAATTTTAATACTAGTAGTGAATATATTTATGACAAACATATTTGAAGTCAGAGCCTTGCTCGTCTTCAATTCCTTCATGTCTGCTTTGTCCAAACGGCAGTCACGCTTCCACGATCCCGTTTGCCACAATTTAGGCAGATATTTTGGGATATGTCATTTATCTTTCTAAAAGATTATAATGATTTTGCCTTTGCCCTTTTTCACATTCCAGTAGCCTTTGGCCAAGCCTCGGGTTTCTAGAATATCGAAGTAAGGTGCGCCTTGCACTACTTGCCTAATTGAAAAGTTTGACTTTGTCTCCTTGAGAATAGTCACTAACTCTCCAAGAGTTATTTATTGCAATTTAGTACTTCTAAAATCTAAGTATAGATTTATGAAGATCCTTCAATTTCAGTATCATATTTTAAGGATCTAATCCTTAGTTCTGATTCAGAAATTAAAGAGTCTACTACGACAAGCTTAATGGATTAAGCACTAAAGTTACATTACATCAATCTTCCAAATATTATGCTCTACTATTTGCTTAACTCCGGGCTTAGGCCTAATATGTTATTTTATCAAATAAAGTAACTTATTAGTTTCCAGGACCATCCTGAAATTATTCCCAATTTGAAAATTAAACCATTTAAATACATTTTCCTTAGGATTATGTTTTAAATGTTAATCTTTCAATTTTATCTTGATTTTAATAGTCCAACTATTTAATCAACGATTTAGGTACTATTTATTATAATGATTACAATAGTCCAACTATTTAATCAACCATTATTTAATAGATTAAAATCAATTATATTGATTACTATAATCCAATTATAAAATAAACTATAAATGAACAGTTTGAATATAGTCCAACTATTTAAAAACAACGATTAAATATTAGTCCAACTAACATTTAATTTATTTGACGAATGATATTTGTTTGAGCGCGTATGGCAAGTAATTAAACGAATATTGCAAATTCAATTCTTGCATCCCACTAATTTTCGGCGAGCCTCTAACCCTCTGTCGAGTACTCGGGAAACCGCGTTTCCTAATGGGCTAGGACCCCGTTAAATATCACACAATCTTGACTTTGGCCAACAAATTGTATGATAATTAACTAGGTAGATCTCTAAGATCGATTGGATCCAATCCAATTCCTAGATCCGGTAGGGAGACATCCAAGTCCGAAACATATATCTTATATATGCCAATACATCCAATGTATTACCTAACCTTTTTCCTTTGAATCAACTAAGCCTTGGCTTTGGCACAACAAACTTAGTGATCCTAGTTAAACTCGACCCATTGACCATGGAAAACTTCGTAATCAATGTCGATGGACAAGAAGTGGTATTGACTTTGGCCAACAAACCACAACTTGGACAAGACACCGATATGGAACAAAGCTCTCGTTATTCAAACACATCCTCGACGGACAAAGGCCTTGACTTTGGCCAACAAGCCAATGCCAGTCTCGGATCTTGAGTGAGAATCACTCAATGGAAGGAAAAACGCTTAATTTTGCGAGGGTTTTTCGAGTGCAAATTGGAAACCAATTTATTATCTTTGTTAAGGTCTCATCATCATACACCCTTAAACATGCATTCTAAACACATAATAAAGCGCGTATAATAAAATAATAATGATATGCGGATGGATACTTTACACATTGATCCTAGATCAAATCTCTCCATTTCTCTCTCCCGCTAGCACAAATATTTCCTCTACCCGTTACACTACACTTCTAAAGAAACCTCATTTACATTGAGGGGAATAGGTGAGAAGAGAATACAAAGAATAAGGAGGTAATAAGGCTGGACACGCAGGTCCAATTAATAAATTCCAAATTTATTACAACAATTTCTAAAATTGCCCCACCCATCTAATATCCATCCGATATACATTATTCATGCATCGCAACCATGTATTCACACAAGCATGTTATCAATCAATCTAATCAAATTAATTAATCTGATAATTAGTGATCATCCAATGTTCAAACAACGATTTAATTTTGCGCGAGTCAAACTCGTTTTGCGAATAAGTACTCAAAGTACGAATTCTCGAATTAAATTAAACTACAAAATTAAATCCAATTCAATTTGTATTTAATTCTAATTCACTATTTAATTCCAAATTAAATACTACACTTTATTTGACGAACCTTTACGACTTAAATTCCAAATTTAATCGTTACGGGTCTCAAAGCCCGATTAACGTCCAACGTCAATTTAATTAAAGTCCAATGGGATTTTAATTAATTTCTTAAGGCGTGGACTTTTGGTCAACTCGGGTCAAACCGAATAACCAAAATCCAATCCGGGAGTTACCCCATAAGCCTAGAAATCAATTTTGGCCCATTAGGCCCAATTAAACTTTAAAGGTCCATTTGTCGCATTTGGGCTTTATGGATGCGGTTTTGGGCCCAATTGGATCCAACCAATTTTGCCTAAACCCAACTTAGTACAACCAAGCCCAATAAGCCCAATTACAACACAACAAGCCCAAATCCAATTTTAAGGCCCAAATAATTAAATTCCAAAAATCCAATTTTCCCAATTTAATTACACTAAAGTGTATTGCATAATTAATCACATAAATCAACATTTCCAAATCATCAATTTATACAACTAATCATGCTTTTCAACATCAAATAGTGTCCAACACAATTTCATCAAAAATCAAACCCATTCATGCTTCTTTATGTCTCGGCAATATTGGGGATTTTATGTTCGATTCGAATTCAATCCGATTAATTCCACAATCGACATTAAATCAACATCCCGAATGATTTCCAACACATCCAATGATCAAAAATAAAAAAAATCACCAAGACAAAATAGGGCATATATTCGGCCAACACCAAAAAATTGGGGAAATTTGTTCCAAACACAATTTCAACAAATTGATCCAATCAATCCTCAATTAAAACACATTTAAGCATACTAATTCATCCAATTTCATTAATCATGCTCAAAATCAAGTTTACCCAAATTTTAAGCCCTAAACTTTTTCATGCTTTGCCTTGCTCATGATACCATTGTTGGAGTTTACTAAGGTCCCAAGGATCTATAAACAAGCATGAAACACATGTGAATACATACGAGGAGTTGCGGAATACTCATATCGATCGGTTGAGCGACGCGGCAACGAACAAAACTCGAACTTCTGCCCATTGGACTGCTCGGCAGTAAGCACTGTCACAGCTCACTGGTTTCGGCCATGGATGTCTTCGTCAAGCTCCAAGCTTCGTCAAACGATTCCCGGCTCATGGGTGGACTTCCCTATCACCTTCGCATGTCTCTCAGAGTGCTAGCTCTTATGATTTTTACCACAAAAATCAAACACTTGCTTCCCTTTTCCTTCAAGACTCACGGCAGTTCACTGCCAAGAACAGAAGAAAAACACAGCCCCAAGGGCATGAGATGAAGAAGAGAATTGGAGGAGAGAGAGAGATAAAAAAATGTGTTAAGTGAAATTGGTAATTGATTTCTAAAATCAAATACTCAATTTTGGTTCCAAAAGTCAAAGCAATTAATGCCCACCAATGCCAACCACACACATCACTCAATCACATCAATCACAAGTTGTCAAGTCACATCACTCAAAGTGACAAGTGATTTGACGCTTGATGTGACTTATGATTTGACGCTTGATTTGACTTGCGTGCCGCACTCGAATTCGAAATATGAATGCGCTCGCAAACAATCCCAGGCTCGGGTTCGCTAATTCCAAATTAACAAATTTTCCGTTGTGTCGTAATTAAATGATTACGCCTAGCAAAGTCACTATTCACGTCGCTAACGAATTAATTCTAAATTAACTCGTTCGCCCGAATTAAAATCTAATTTCAATTCCGCGTCGAAATCCAATTTCGTTTAATATATCGAATATATTAATTAATCGATTAATTCCAAATTCATTGTTATCTCTCTTTAAATGATATTTTATCCCAGATAAAATATCTCCGCAATTAATCCCAGATTAATTTTCTCTCTCATCTTATTAATCCCAGATTAATTAAAAGTGCGAGTCATACGTCATCGGTGAATCTTCAGGAAGTGACCCATGAGATCCCCGGATATGTTGGCAGTAAATTCGGTCGTCGGACTATCCGAACACGTAAGTACCTCGTACTACATTTATACCGATTTACAAGACAAGGTTGGCTTCTAGCAAAACGCCATGCCTTCCAAATTCTCCGGAATTATCCTTACAGGAATAAATGATCTATATCAGGCGTAGTATACGTAGTATTGCGTATTTCTGTCCAGTATCGGATGATCATATGCAAGGCCTGGGGCTGGTACAGTGTCTGCCCCGTAAGAAACATATATCGGATTACGAGCAACTAGTCTCTTTATTATCGGATAATCATGACCAAGTCATATTATCCCGACGGTTGCAACCTTTTTAGAGAACCAGTTCTGTATCCCTGCGCGATCATCAACTCCATATGACTGGAGTGACACTTCCGTCTTGACATCACACCCAACACACTACGATTCTCAATATACCCCAGCATAGGCGTACACAGAACCTGTTAAAGCCCTGGACGACCGCAACCAAAGTATATTGATTGTCGCAAGTATTAGCGGTGCAAGTCTCAGGTTAAGACCAAATACACCGACCCTGATTTCGGACTTCCATAGACACATAGTCATACTACCAATGGAATTCCGAGGGGGTCTATCCAGAGCGAAGCTGTTTCCCGTACCATCGGTAAAACACAACCTCCTATTACACTTGCATGAGTATCCTATACCCAAATATATGAGAACTATGCCGTTTTGCCCTCACAACGCGCACAAGTGTAATACTAGTCTTTTACGTATTCATCGATGTCCAATCTCGATAATACTCTGACTAGGGATATTTAATGATTTATCCTTCGTGGACTGATACTGTCTCATATCATTCTCAATCCAGGATCAAATCACAGGGACCTCCTATCATTTATATATCTAGGTGATCTAATCACAAATGATAAGAGTGTAATCTCCTTTGTCACATAGTTAATTTGTACAACAACACCGTGATCTGTACAAATAGTGACGCTATGGGTCATAATTGTCCAACAGAATATTATTTGTATCAGGCGTAGTAATCCAATGTAATGCGTAATACGATCCAGTATCGGATGTCACATGCTAGGCCTAGGGCTGTCTCTGTGTCTGCCCCATATGAAACATATATCGGATCCCGAGTAACTAGTCTCTGTAATCGGAAAGTCATGACCTAGTCATCCTTTCCCGATAACTGCAGCATTTAAGAGTACTAGTTCCGTATCTTGTGTGACCATCATCTCTATATGACTAAAGTGATACTCCCATCTTGACATCACATCCAATACACTACGATTCTCAGTAAACCCAATAGAGGCGTACACAGAACTTGTTAAAGTTCCAGACGATCAATATCAAAGTAAACTGATTGTCGCAAGTAATAGCGATGTAAGTCTCAGGTTAAAGATCACATACACCAACCATGATTCAGATTCCCATAGACACATAGTCATACTACTAATGGGATTCCGAGGGGGTCAATCCAGAGCGAAATTGTTCTCGGTCCAACGACTAACAGAACCTCTTATTACACTTGCATAAGTATCCAATACCTAAATATATGAGAATTATGCCGTTAAACTTCCATAACGCGCACAAGTGTAATACTAGTCTATTCCGCATCATCGATGTCCAGTCTCGATAATACTACGACCAGAGATATTTAATGATTAAACCGTTCGTGGATTAATATGTCTCATATCTTATTAATCCGATTTCACCATATGGACTTTTATCATTATATATATCCAAGTAATTCAATTACAATAATGATAAAATAACAATTTCCTTTTGTCACATAGTTAATTTGTACAAAAACACAATGTCTCCCACTTGGCCTATAGCCAATCACTTAGGTATCTAACACCTGAACTATGTACATGTCGCTCAAACTTTTACTGAGATATAGCTTTCGTCAGCGGATCTGCAATGTTATCATTTGATGTGATCTTCTCGATCTTCACATCGCCACGATGTATGATCTAGGAATCAGATGAAATCGTCGAAGTACTTGTTTGGATCGTTGATGAGACTGTGGTTCCTTAGCCTGTGCTATAGCCCCATTATTGTCACAATACAAATGTACAGGCTCAGCTGCTAACGGAACTACTCCTAATCCAATTAGGAATTTACGGATCCAAACTGCTTCTTTTGCTGCCTTAGCTGCAGTAATATATTCCGCTTCTGTTGTTGAATCGACAACAGTCTTTTGCTTGGAAGATTTCCAGCTCACTGCTCCATTGTTAAAATAAAATATGTACCCTGATTGCGACTTACAGTCGTCTTTATCGGTTTGGAAACTTACATCGGCGAGCCCAGTCACCTCAAGTTCTCCTTCCCCATAGTTCGTCTAAGATACTTAAGGATGTTCTTTACAGCAATCCAATGATCATCATCTGGATCGGCCTGATAGCGACTGCACATGCTCAAAGCATATGAGACATCAGGTCGCGTACATATCATAGCGTACATGATCGATCCGACTTTGAAAGCATACGGGATCCGAATCATTGCATTTTTCTCATCTTGATTTTTAGGACACATATCCATAGATAGAGAGATTCCATGTGACACCGGAAGCAGCCCCATTTTGGACTGATCACTGTTGAATCTCTTCAACACTTTGTCAATGTACGAGCTCTGGGAGAGTCCAAGCAGCTTTCTAGATCTATCCCGGTAGATCCTTATTCCTAGAATAAAGGCTGCCTCTCCCAATTCTTTCATGGAGAATTTTAATGAAAGCCAAGCTTTCACCGATTGTAGCATGGGAATGTCATTGCCAAGAAGCAATACATCATCAACGTATAGGACAATGAATGTCAGTGCGCTCCCACTAACCTTCTTATATACACAAGAATCATCTTCGTTTTAAATGAAACCATATTCTTTTATGATCTCATCAAAACGCTGGTCCCAAGAACGCGATGCTTATTTTAATCCATAAATGGATCGGTTTAACTTGAAAACCTTGTTTGTATGTTTTGGTACAACAAAACCATCAGGCTGTTGCATATAAACATCCTCCAAAAGGTTTCCGTTAAGGAAAGCGATTTTGACGTCCATCTACCATATTTCATAATCGAAATATGCAACAATAGCAAGCATTATCCGAATGGATTTCATCATGGCAACAGGTGAAAAAGTTTCGTCGTAATCGACACCATGTCGTTGACGATAACCTTTAGCTACATGCCTAGCTTTTTACGTTTGTATGTTTCCTTTCATGTCTGTCTTCTTTTTGAAGACCCATTTACAACCAATAGGCTTAATGCCTTCTGGTGCATCAACCACTGTCCAAAATTGGTTGGTATACATGGAATCCATTTTGGACTTCATGGCTCCTTGCCATAAAGCGGATTCGATACCTTGTATCGCTTCCTCATACATAGCTGGTTCATCTTCATCAATAAGATTAATGGCTACATGAGGTAAGATCAGAAACCCATACCTCTCAGGTTGTTTTCTGACTCTCTCTGACTCACGCGGTTCTTGTGTATTAGAAGATGATGGAACAGACTCATCTCTGATCGACTGTTCGTGTTCCGTGAGGGGGTCAGTGTCAGGAACAGTATCACTCCGATTTTCATCGAGTTCTACTTTCCTCCCACTTACCACTGTATTTATGAATTCCATTTCGAGGAAAACTGCATGAAGAGCAACAAATATTGTATTCTCTTGTGGGTTGTAGAAATAATATCCTTTGGTTTCCCTAGGATAATCTAAAAATAGGCACTTATTCGATTTGGGTTCTAGTTTGGTACTATCCAAATGTTTAACATATGCCCAGCATCCCCAAATCTTCAGGAATAAGAAACGGGATTTCTTTCCTGTCCATATTTCATATGAAGTCTGTCCAACAGACTTTGACGGAACCTTATTCAAAATAAGTATTGCACTATTTAATGCGTATCCCCAGAAGGAAATCAATAGCTCTGTGCGACTCATCATTGACCTTACCATGTCCAACAACGGTTTCTCCGTTCGGACACATCGTTCAATTGAGGTGTTCCGGGAGGAGTCCATTGTGAAAGAATACCATATTCTTTTAAGTAATCTTGAAACTCATTGCTTAAGTATTCTCCACCACGGTCCGACCGCAATGTTTTAATATTTTTGCCAGTCTGTTTTTCTAATTCGTGTCGAAACTCTTTGAATTTCTCAAAAGTTTCCGACTTGTGTTTCATAAGATACACATAACCATAATGCGATGCATCATCCGTAAAGGTTACGAAGTATTCATAGCCACCTCTATCCTGGCTAGACATGGGCCCACATACGTCACTATGAACGAGGGCTAACAGCTCGGTGGCACGTACATCTTTACCACTAAAAGTTGTTTTAGGAATTTTGCCTAATAAACAAGATTCGCAGACATCATATGAATTAGGATCAAATCCGTCCAAGTATCCATACTTCGAAAGTGTGGATATACGAGTTTTGTTAATGTATCCCAGACGACAATGCCACAAATAAGTCTCATCTGTTTTTACTCAATTTGAGCCTTTTGTTTGTAATGTTATATGTTTGAGATTCATTTATATTCAAAATATAAAGACCATTATTCACATCTGCTGTACATATCAAAACATCATCTTTATATACAAAACACCCAGTGTTCCGAAATACAAAGGTATACCCATATCAGGTTAAACTAGATACAGAGATGATATTCCTAGTCAAACTAGGTACAAAATAAAAGTCCCCTAATGTTAGTACATTCCCCGAGGGCAGATTCAAAACATAGGTGCCAACGGCCAAAACGACGACTTTCGTCCCATTTCCGACTCGCAGGTCAATCTCTCCTAAAGCCAGTTTCCTGCTAATCTGCAGATCCTGCATATCAATACATATGTGAGTACCACATCCAGAATCAAAAATCCAATTTTTAAAACCAGTAGTGGACATGTTTATTTCAATAAAAAACATACCTGAAGTAGGAGCCTTGCCCGCCTTCGCTTCCTTCAAGTCCGCCTGGTACTTACGGCAGTCACGCTTCCAGTGACCCCATTTGCCACAGTGTAGGCAGACTTCTTGGGATATGTCATTCGTCTTCCCAGAAGACTGTGATGATTTAGCCTTGCCCTTCTTTTTCTTCTTCTTCTTCACACCCCCAGAAGCCTTCGGCGAAACCTTGGCCTTCTTGGATGTCGAAGTAAGATGCGCCTCACGCTTCTTGCCTTTCAGAAGCTCTGGCTCTGCCTCTTTCAGCATAACCATTAGCTCTCCAAGAGTTTTCTCTTGGTTCATCATATTATAGTTCATGATGAACCCGCCCCAACAATCGGGCAGAGACTGTAAGATCAAATCTATGGAAGTCTCAGCCTCGAAGGTAATGCCCAACTGACCTAGCTGTTCAATGTCAGCAATCATCTGCGACACATAGTGTTCGATAGATGTACCCTCTGACATACGAGAGCGAAAGAAATTCTTTTACAAATCATACTTCTGAGATCTAAGATTAGATCTATGAAGATCGTTCAATTTCAACATCATATTATAAGGATCAAATCCCTTGTTTTGACGAAAAAATTGAGGAGTCATTGCAGCAAGCATAATGGATTGAGCTGTAAAGTTATCATCTCGATGAGTCTTTCAAAGCTCATGATCAACTGGTCGCTCAAGTCCGGGCTCACTTCTCAACTCCCAGGATTATCCTGAGATTCATTTCCCAGTTTGGAAAATTTGCACCGTTAAAGAAATTATCGCCCATGATTATGTCCCTAACGCTAATCTTTCCAGCCATCTTGATTGCTATAGTCCAACTATCCAATCAAATATTTCGGGTACACTCAAATGCAATGGTTACTATAGTCCAACTATATAACCAACTAAAAATGGAGTAGTTTTGAGTACAGTCTAACTATTCAAAGAAAACAATAAAATAATATTAGTCCAACTAATATATATAATAACGAGAAATAATAGAGCGCGCATTGACTAGTATTAAACGAAATTGTAAATTTAATACTAGCCTCCCACTATTTTTCGGCGAGCCTCTAACCCTCCGTTGAGTACTCGGGAAACCTAGTTTCCTAGTGGGCTAGAATCCCGTTAAATAATACACAACCTTGACTTTGGCCAACAAGCTGTATAAAATTTAACTAGGTAGATCTCTAAGATCAATTGGATCTCATCCAATTCCTAGATCCGGTAGGTGGACATCCAAGTCTGAAACATATATCCAATATATTTCCTAACCTGTTTCCTCTGAATCAACTAAGCCTTGGCTTTGGCTCAACAAGCTTAATGATTCCAGTTAAACGCGACTCATTGATAGTGGGAAAGCTTCATAATCCACGTCGATGTACAGAAGTGACCTTGACTTTGGCCAACAAGTCACAACTGCCCAAGACATGCGATGTTAACAAAGCTTTCATGGTTCAAACATATCCGCGATAGACAATGATCTTGACTTTGGCCAACAAATCAAAGCCAATCTTGGATCTTCAGAGAGAACCACTCAATTGAAGGAAACACTTAATATTAAATGTGAGGGCGTTTTCATAAATTGGAAACCAATTTATTATCTTTGATTAGGTCTCATCATACACCCTTAAACATGCATTCTAAAAGCATAATAAGGCGCGATAAATTTAATAATGATATGCGGATGGATATTCACATTGTGTTCCTAGAACAAAACTCTCTCTTTTTCTCTCTCCCGCTAGCATTTTACATTCTTCTAAAACCCAATTACATAACACTATAAGAAATCTCATTTACATTGAGGGGAATTGGTGAGAAGAGAAATACAATGAGAATGAAAGGTGATAGGCTGGACGCGCATGTCCAATTTCAAACAAATACCATATTTACAATAATTTCCAAAATTACCCCCACCCATCTAATATCCATCCGATATACATTATTCAACAAATACATCCAAGTATTCACACATAGAATGTTGTCAATCAATCTAATCCAATTAATTAATTCTTCAATTAATGACCATCCAATGTTCATACAACGATTTGATTTGCGCGAGTCCAACTCGTTTAAGAATAAATACTCAAAGTAAGTATTCTTGAATTATATCGAACTACAATTTTAAATCCAATTTAAATTGTATCCAATACTAATTCATGTTTAATTCCAAATTAAATAATTACACATATTATAGTGCCTTTTTAGACTTGGATTCCAAATCCAATCCAAATGGGTCTCAAAGGCCCATTTAACATCAAATGCCAATTCGATTAGGTCCATTGTGCCTTAATTAATTCTTTAGGCATGGACTTTTGGCCATTATGGATCAAACCCATAATGCATTGGCCCATTTAGGAATCACCCTATGCCAAAAATTAATTTTGGCCCATTAGGCCCAATTAAATTATTAAAGGCACAAAATCATATTTTGGACTTCTTATGGAAATGGTTTAGGCCCAATTGGATCCAACCCAAGTGTCCAAAACCAAACTTGGCTCAAAAAAACCCATTAGCCCAAATATAACCAAATTAGATTAATACAATATTCCAAATATTTCATTAATTCAATTTAAGTGTAAATAACACAACTAATTAATTAATCTAATATTTCCAAAACATTAATTAATCTAATTAATCATGCTTTATCATTCCAATTCATGTCCAACACAAATTGAAGCAAACTCAAGTCTTCCAACAACATGCTCATTTACGGCAATTACATGAAAATAACATCCAATTTGATTTCAATCCAATTAAATCAACATTCAACATTTATTTCATGCCATTAACACATCCAAGTGTCTAATTTCAAAAAATCACCCCGAGATTATTCTAGGGTACATTCGGCCATGATAAGGATTTTGGGGAAATTTGATCTAATCAATTTTTCATCAATCCAATGATGCACAACTCTAAGTTATCATCATCTAACATCAACCAAACATTCAATTTTGAATTATCATGCTCCAAGCAAAAATACCCAAATAAAGTTCATAAACCCTAGAATTAAAAATCAATTGTTAGTCTCTAGATACAATTGTTAGTCTCTAAGACATGCTTCCAAGATCCTAAACATGATTTGTGTGTGAAATAACCAATAAAAGTTCCGGAATCACTTACATTAGTTTTATGGAGATATTCGAAAATTTTCCTTTGTAGGATGAAGCTCCAAGCTTTTGTTGAGCTGTTTAACCCTTGGGTGAGTTTCCCTATCACCTTGTTTGACTCTCCAAGTGCTAGCTTTCAAGAAAATTTGAAGCAAAATTTTCTTCCCAATTTGAGAGAGAATTCGGTCAAGGTAAGAGAAAGAGAGAGATGAGTGAATAGCTGGTTAAGTTGGTTGTTGTTTTTTTTAAATGCAACATTTAAAATTGCCAACTACTTCCATCACACTTTGACAAGTGATGTAAGTCAAGGGTCCCACCACTTTTAAATTTCAAATTTAAGTTGGCTTACTTAACACACAACTTAGCTTGGGCCCGGTTTTGTTCAATTCCGAATTAAACGAATTTGTCGTCGTGACATAATTAAATCTAATTTAATTAAATAATTATGCCTAACAAAATTATTATGATAGTCGCTTACGAATTAATTCCAAATTAATTCGTTCGCTCAAATTAAAATCCAATTTTATTTTCGTGTTGAAATCCGATTTCAATTAATATATCCGATATATAATTTTAGCCCAAATAAATAAATTAAATAAAAAAATCCAATTTAACTATTAAATTTATTTTATCGATTAATTCCAAATTAATCGTGTTCTCTCTTCTAAACGAATTTAATCCCAGATAAATTCTTACCGCAATTAATCCCAGATTAAATTTCTCTCTCATAATTAATCTTAGATTAATTCTATATGAGTCAAATGTCATTGGTGAATCTTTGGGAAGCGACCTCAAGAGATTCTTGGATATGTTGGCAGTAAATACGGTCATCGGACCATCCGAACACGTGCGTATCCCGTACCACGTTCTCACCGATTTACAAGACATGGCTGGCTTCTAGCAAAACACCGTGCCTACACAATTCTCTAGAAATATCCACCGAGGAATATTATCTGTATCAAGCGTAGTAGTACAATGTAATGTGTAATACGATCCAATATCATATGTCACAAGTTAGGCCTAGGGCTGGCTCTGTGTCTGCCCCGTACGAAGCATATATCGAATCCTGAGTAACTAGTCTCTATAATTGGAGAGTCATGACCTAGTCATACTTTCCCGATAGCTGCGGCATTTAAGAGTACTAGTTCCGTATCCTGTGTGACTATCATCTCCATATGACTGAAGTGATACTCCCATATTGACATCACATCCAATACACAACGATTCTCAGTAAACCCAATAGAGGCGTACACAGAACCTGTTAAAGCTTAAGACGAACAATATCAAAGTAAACTGATTGTCGAAAGTAATAGCGATGTAAGTCTCAGGTTAATGATCACATACACCTACCTTGATTCGGATTCCCATAGACACATAGTCATACTACCAATGAGATTCCGAGGTGGTCAATCCAGAGTGAAATTGTTCTTGGTCCAACGGCTAACAAAACCTCTTATTACACTTGCATAAGTATCCAATACCTAAATATATGAGAACTATGCCGTTAAGCTTCCATAACGTGTACACCTGTAATACTAGTCTATTCCGCATTATCGATGTCCAGTCTCGATAATACTACGACCAGAGATATTTAATGATTAAACCGTTCATGGATTAATACTGTCTCATATATTATTAATCTGATTTAACCATAAGCACTTTTATCATTATATATATCCAAGTAATCCAATTACAATAATGATAAAATATCAATTTCCTTTTGTCACATAATTAATTTGTACAAAAACACAATGTCTTTTACAAATAGTGATGCTATGGGTTATAATTGTCCAACATGCAGTTCATGTAGTCATTCTCAGATTTCACTTTCATATTAAGTACGTTAGCACGTTCTTAATTTTCAAGTCATGTATCGGTTATTAGCATCCATGTCATGATTTAACTTTCAGTCATGTTTTCAGGTGGTTCATATTCAGTTTATGTAGTTTAGGTCATGATTACGCATGTTCAAATATGTTGATGCATTTCAATGTAATGTCCTCAAGCTGCAGTTCACAGTATCATTTCCAATTCATGTCAAAATTTAAGTTTGCCATGTGTTTTCCAATTTCCATGTTCATCTACATTCATGTTATCTAGGTTTCAATCATGTTTCAGTTTCATTCCATACCATGTTTCCAATATCCATTCATGTTATCATTTTTGCAGTTTATGCTATGTATTCACGATTCATGTACATGTTAGGTTAGATCCAAGCCACTACAGGTTTAGGATGGTTTTACCACGGGTTTGATACAAGCATGCATAAGTCTCATTTTATAGTCATGTTTCACTTTAAGCCTCATAATCTATGCATTCAGTACATCTTTAGTTTACATTTTAAATATGTCATGTTTTTAAATTCACACAGCCAGTACATGCGTTAGTTCATCTCTTCCTTGATGGAGTTGGTGCTTGGAGTGCCAATCCGAATTGTACATTTTATTATTTATTAATAAAATAACTACATTTTTCATTTCATACTTAATAATGGTATTGTCATTATGCGTATTAGATTGATGTATAGATATGCTAAGAATGACATCGACCTTAGAAAAGTTTTGACACTAGGTGTAAACTACTCTTAAAGTAAATATTTCTAGTCATTGGTTTTGGAATACGGTCGAATTCTTATAACCTAGAAGACTAGCACATGTCGTATATTGGAATTGGAGTTCCAATGGTTACGACCATGAGTTTTGGAAACTCGTATAGACATGTGGGTATTCGTTGGAGCGAATACTGAATGACTCACAAGTGATTCCTAATATTTGGAAGTACACACCACCGTCAATAGGAATCCCCTCGAGTCGAGTAGCATATGTAATCCTTTGACTATAGGATAACACTGATTTTGTGTGAGATCCTCCACACTTAGATTCCATATATGTCAGAAACCTTTCATGGTCTGGCCTCTAGAGGTTCATTGGGTGTGGACCGATGTACTCAGTAATCAAGTGCGAAGCAAGATAGAATCTGTCGGCCCGTATGTGTACCATAAGGGGTTTAGATATCCATGTTAGTAAAGTCACGATTCTTAAATCTTTGGCCAAAGTCGATCACCCAGGGTGGATCGCATAAGTTATAAAGAATCATGGACATTTCGACATGAGATGTGCACCTCGGAAACTTGACGTTATATTCTATGATTCCTAAGCACAACTCGGATAGCCTACGACGGAAGGATTGTTAAACATATGTGATAACCTCAACTTATATAGTTCAGAAAGGTCATTCGTGTTCTTTGCGAATTCGGAGGTGACCGAATTATGTACATATTAGGTAGGCTTATATGACGAACGTGTCTGAACTTAGAGAGTCCCAATATGAAGTGTACTCGTTGAACACTTTGGTATCCGATTAAATGTTATTGGATAACTTGATTATCTTAGTTGATAATTATAATATCAAATATTATCTTTTATCAAAATTAATCAGCTACCCAAGTGCTCAACGAGTACACTTTATATTGGGACTCTCTAAGTTCAGACACGTTCGTCATATAAGCCTAACTAATATGTACGTAATTCAGCCACCTTCGAATTCGCGAAGAACACGAATGACCTTTCTGAACTATACAAGTCGAGGTTATCACATATGTTTAACAATCCCTCCGTCTTAAGCTATCCAAGTTGTGCTTAGGAAACATAGAATATACCGTCAAGTTTCCGAGGCGCACATCTCATGTCGAAATGTCCACGATTCTTCATAACTAATGTGATCCACCCTGGGCGATCGAATTTGGCCAAATATTTAAGAATCGTGACTTTACTAACATGGATACCTAAACCCCTTATGGTACACATATGGGCCGACAGATTCTATCTTGCTTCGCACTTGATTACTGAGTGCATCGGTCCATACCCAACGAACATCTAGAGGCCAGACCGTGAAAGGTTTTTGACATACATGGCATCTAAGTGTGGATGATCTCACACAAAATCAGTGATATCCTATAGTCAAAGGATTACATATGCTACTTGACTCAAGGGGATTCCTATTGACGGTGGTGTGTACTTTCAATTATTAGGAATCACCTGTGAGTCATTCCGTATTTGCTCCAACGAATACCCATATGTCTATATGAGTTTCCAAAACTCATGGTACATCGCGTTAAACCATTGGAACTCCATTTCCAATATACGATATGTGCTAGTCTTCTAGGTTATAGGAATTCGACCGTATTCCAAAACCAATGACTAGGAATATTTACTTTAAGAGTAGTTGACACCTAGTGTCAAAACTATTCTAAGGTCGATGTCATTCTTAGCATATCTATACATCAATCTAATACGCATAATGACAATACCATTATTAAGTATGAAATGAAGAATGTAGTTATTTTATTAATAAATAATAAAATGTAAAATTCAGATTGGCACTCCAAGCACCAACTCCATCAAACTCCCACTTGCTTAGTGCCAATCTGGATGGTACCGTAGTCCTATCTCCTCCACATGTTTATCGAATAACTTATGAGGTAAGGCCTTTGTAAGCGGGTCTGTTATGTTGTCTTGTCCTTGAACCTTTAAGACCACTATGTCTTTTCGTTCAATAATCTCTCTAATTACGTGGTATTTCCTTTCCACGTGTTTAGACTTGGAATACGCCCTCGTCTCATTAGCCTGCACGATGGCTCCGTTATTATCACAATACAATGGGATTAAATCCACAATACTAGGCACAACGCCAAGTTCTAAGATAAAATTTCTAATCCAAATAGCTTATTTAGCAGCTTCTGAAGCCGCTATAAATTCCACCTCAGTGGTGGAATCAACTGTTGAGTATTTCTTTGAACAACGCCAACTAATCGCACCACCGTTAAAGGTAAATATGTATCATGATGTAGATTTTCTATCATCTGGATCTCCCTGGAAGTCGGAGTCTGTATAACCCTTAACTTGTAGCTCACTTTCTCCATATATTAGAAACTTATCATTGGTGCCTTTAAGATATTTCAGGATATGTTTAACGACTGTCCAATGATCATTACCTGGATCAGATTGATATCGGCTGGTCACACTGACGCCGAAACTGATGTCAGGTCTAGTACATAAATAGCATACATTATGCTTCCAATACAAGAAGCATATGGAAATTTAGACATCCTAACTCTCTCTTCCTCATTTTGAGGTGCCATTTTCTTCGAAAGATGTATGCCGTATCGGAAAGGTACATTTGCTACTTTGCAGTTGGTAAAACTGTACATTTCTAACATCTTGTCTATGTACGTCGATTGTGACAACCCTATAAGCTTTATAACTCTATCTCGGTAGAGCCTTACTGTTGGACAATTATGACCCATAACATCACTATTTGTACAGATCATGGTGTTGTTGTACAAATTAACTATGTGACAAAGGAAATTTCCCTTTTATCATTTGTAATTAGATTACCAAGATATATAAATGATAAAAGGTCCTTATGATTAGTTCCAGATTTAGATGATATGAGATAATATCAATCCACGAAGGTTTAATCATTAAATATCCATAGTCAGAGTATTATCGAGATTGGACATCGATAATGCGTAAAAGACTGGTATTACATTTGTGCGCGTTGTGGGAGCATAACGGCATAGTTCTCATATATTTGGGTATTGGATACTCATGCAAGTGTAATAAGAGGTTGTGTTTACCGATGGTACGGAAACAGCTTCGCTCTGGATAGACCCCTTAGAATTCCAATGGTAGTATGAATATGTGTCTATGGAAGTCCGAATCAAGGTAGGTGTATTTGGTCTTAACCTGAGACTTGCACCGCTAATACTTGCGACAATCAATATACTTTGGTTTTGGTCATCCAGGGCTTTAACAGGTTCTGTGTACGCCTCTTCTGGGTATATTGAGAAGCGTAGTGTATTGGGTATGATGTCAAGATGGAAGTATCACTCTAGTCATAGTGGAGATGATGATCACGTAGGATACGAAACTGGTGCTCTTTTATGCTGCAGCTATCGGGATATTATGACTAGGTCATGTTTATCCGATTATAGAGACTAGTTACCAGAGATCTGATATGTGCTTCGTAAGGGGCAGAACAATTCCAGCCCCAGGCCTTGCACGTGACATCCGATACTGGATCGTAATACGCAATACTACGTATACTACGCCTGATAAAGATTACATATTCCTTTAAGAATATTTCTGGAGAATTGGGTAGGCACGGTGCTTTGCTAGAAGCCAACCATGTCTTGTAAATCGGTAAAAACGTAGTATTAGGTACGTACGTGTTCGGATAGTCCGACGACTTGATTTACTGCCAACATATCCAGGGATCTCATGGGTCGCTTCCCGAAGATTCACCAATGACGTATGACTCGCACTTTATTAATCTGGGATTAATTATAAGAGAGAGAAAATTAATCTGGGATTAATTACGGAGATATTTTATCTGGGATAAAATATTATTTAAAGAGAGAGAGCGATTAATTTGGAATTAATTGATCAAATAATATATTCAATATATTATACGAAATTGGATTTCGACGCGGAATTAAAATTAGATTTTAATTCGGGCAAACGAGTTAATTTAGAATTAATTCGCTAGCGACGTGAATAGTAATTTTGCTAGGCATAATTATTTAATTAAATTTGATTTAATTACGTCGCAACGGAAAATTCGTTAATTCGGAATTAGCGAACCCGAGCCCGGGATTATTGCGGGCCCACTCACATTTCGAATTCAAGTGCGGCCACAAGTCACATCAAACGTCAAATCACTAGTCAATCAAGTGATGGAAGTCACATCACTTTGAGTGAAGTGATGCTTGTCATCATTGATTGATGAGAATAGTTGATGGGGGTGGTTGAAGACTTAAAGTCTTGTACCAAAATTTTGAATTTTGGAAAAGTGGTAATTGTTTTTGGTAATTGTTTTTTGGAAATCAAATAAACCAAAATACTTAACACATTTTTTTCTTTTCCCTCTTCTCTCTCCCTTTTTACACGGTTTGGAACCAACTTTTCTCTCCTCCCTCTCTCGGCTTTGAATCCAATTTTCTTCTCCATTTCTTGCTAGGCCGAGAACAAGAAGAAACTTAAGGAAGATTTGTGGCAAATTTTCCAATGCTAGCACATGAAGAGTCATCCAAAGGTGATAGGGAAACAAACCCATAAGAATGGAATAACCATTTGCAAAACTTGGAGCTTGGAGCACAAAAAGTGGGGATGACCAAAAATCACAAGGAGCACAAAATGGACATTGCCGAAAGTTCAAGGAGCTTGAAGAAGTTTTGTTGTTCCTCGCATCGCAAAGCCGATCAATGTAAGTATGATTCCGCCATACTTCTTTTGAGTATTCACACATGTTTCTATGCTTAAATTGATCTTGGGACTAACCTAGAAACCCAACAATGGTATTAGAGCCATTTTGAGCATGAAATATACTTAGGGTAAAATTTGGGTAAATTGGATTTGAGCATGTTTTGACTAAATTACTTGTTTGAGCATGCTTGTATATGGATGACTTGGAGTTGTTTGTGATCAATTTTGAGAAAAATGGATTGGATCAATTTTTCCCCAAATCATTGGCTTGGCCGAATGTAATGCTACCCTAAATTCATGGTGATTTTTGTTTTTTGAATCATTGGATGAGTTTAAATGCCTTGGGAAATATTGATTTAGGATTTAATTGGATTGAATTCAGAATCGGACATGAAATCCCTAATTGCTGTGAATGATAAGCATGGAAAATGATTGATTTTTTGATTCAATTGTGTTGGACATAAGTTGATGATGATAAGCATAATTAATTGAGTAAATTGGTGTTTTGGAAATATTAATTTGAGTAATTAATTATGGCTATACACTTAGATTAATTTAATTGTGAAATTTGGAATTTTGTGATTTAATTAATTGGGCCAAATTTGGAATTGGGCTTGTAAAGTTGTATTTGGGCTTAATGGGCTTGGTTGGGCCAAGTTTGGTTTAGGCTAATTGGTTGGATCCAATTGGGCCCAAAACCATATCCATAAAGTCCAAATATAATTAAATGGACCTTTAATTTTAATTGGGCCTAATGGGCCTAAATTGGTTTCTTGGAAAATAAAGGTGATTCCTTAAATGGGCTTTGGTATTTGGGTTTGATCTATATTGACCAAAAGTCCATGCCTTAAGAAATTAATTGAAAGCCCATTGGACTTTAATTAAAATTGACATTGGATGTAAATTGGGCTTTGAAACCATAAAGATTAGATTTAGAATCTAAGTCGCTAAAGGTTCATTAATAAAGTGTAAATATTTAATTTGGAATTAAATAATGAATTAGTATTAAATACAAATTAAATTGGATTTAATGTTGTAGTTTGATATAATTCAAGAATTCGTACTTTGAGTACTTATTCTTAAAACGAGTGGGACTCGCGCAAAATCAAATTGTTGTTTGTACATTGGATGGTCATTAATTTTCATATTAATTAATTGGAATAGATTGATTGATAACATGCTTTGTGTGAATACATGAATGCGATGCATGAATAATGTATATCGGATGGATATTAGATGGGTGAGGGTAATTTTGGAAATTGTTGTAATAAATTTAGAATTTATTAATTGGACCTGCGTGTCCAGCCTATTACCTCTTGACTCTTTGTATTTCTCTTCTCACCTATTCCCCTCAATGTAAATGAGGTTTCTTTAGAAGTGTTATGTAAGCGGATAGAAGTAATACTTGTGCTAGCGGGAGAGAGGAAATGGAGAGATTTGTTCTAGGAACAATGTGTTAAGTATCCATCCGCATATCATTATTATTTTATTTATACGCGCCTTATTATGTTCTTAGAATGCATGTTTAAGGGTGTATGATGATGAGACCTTAACAAAGATAATTAATTGGTTGCCAATTACGTGAAAAAACCCTCAACACATATTAAGCATTTTTCCTTCCATTGAGTGATTCTTACTCAAGATCCAAGATTGGCACTGGTTTGTTGGCCAAAGTCAAGACCTTTGTCCGTCGCGGATGTGTTTGAATCATGAAAGCTTTGTTCCATATCGGTGTTTTGTCCAAGTTGTGATTTTTTTGCCAAAGTCAAGATCACTTCTTGTCCATCGACATCGATTACGAAGCTTTCCAAGGTCAATGGGTTCCGCTTAACTGGGATCATTAAGTTTGTTGTGCCAAAGCCAAGGCTTAGTTGATTTAGGGGAAAAAGGTTAGGGAATATATTGGATATATTGGCATAAATAGGATATATGTTTCGGACTTGGATGTCCACCTACTGGATCTAGGAATTGGATGGGATCCAATTGATCTTAGAGATCTACCTAGTTAATTATCATACAATTTATTGGCCAAAGTAAAGATTGTGTGTTATTTAACGGGATCCTAGCCCACTAGGAAACAAGGTTTCCCGAGTACTCCACAGAGGGTTAGAGGCTCACCGAAAAATAGTGGGAGGCAAGTATTAAATTTGCAATATTCGTTTAGTTACTTGCCAATACACGCTCATTTCAAATTTTTTGTCAATACAAATTAATATATTAGTTGGACTAATATTTAATCGTTGTTTTAATAAAACAGTTGGACTGTATTCAAACTACTTCAAATTATAGTTGATTATATAATTGGATTACAGTAATCAATATAATTGAATTTAACCTATTAAATTATCGTTGATTATATAGTTAGACTATAATAATCATTATAATAAATAGTATCTAAAATCGTTGATTGGATAGTTGGACTATAGCAATCAAGATATTTGAAAGATTAGCGTTTAGAACATAATCCTGGGAGAAAATGTCATTAAACGGCTTTAATTTTCAGATTGGGAATAAAATCTCAGGATAGTTCTGGAGACCAAGAAATTACTTTATTTGATAGTGACGTCTCGAGCCTAAGCCCGTAGTTGAGAAAATAGTAGAACATGATATTTGGAATATTCATGTGATGATAACTTTAGTGCTTAATCCGTTATGCTTGCCACAAAGACTCCTTAATTTCTTAGTCAGAACTAAGGATTAGATCCTTATTGTATGATATTGAAATTGAAGGATCTTCATAGATCTATCCTTAGATCTTAGAAGTACAAATTGCAATAGAAAACTCTTGGAGAGTTAATGGCTATACTCAAGGAGACAAAGCCAGAGTTTGCAATAGGGAAAGAAGCGCAAGGCGCATCTTACTTCGACATCCCAGAAGGCCAAGGCTTGGCCAAATGCTTCTGGGTTGTGGAAAAGGGGCAAAGGCAAAATCATTATAATCTTCTGGGAAGACATAGGACATATCCCAAAATGTCTGCCTAAACTGTGGCAAACAGGGTCACTAGAAGCGTGACTGCCGTATGGACAAGGTAGACATGAAGGAATTGAAGACGGGCAAGGCTACGACTTCAAATATGTTTGTCATCAACATGTTCACTACTAGTATTAAAATTGGATTTTAGATACTGAGTGTGGTACATAAATATGTACTGGTGTGCAGTATCTGCTGATTAGCAGGACACTGACTTCAGTTGAGATCTATCTGCGAATTGAAAACGGGACAAGAGTCGTTGTTTTAACCGTAGATACCTAAGTTTAGGAACTACCCTTCGGGTGTGTACTTAAATTAGGAAACTGTTACAATGTAACTAGTTTGACTAGAAACATTATCTCTATATCAGGGTTTGACTCGTTGCGGGTATACCTTTATATTCTAGAACACTAAAGTGTTTTATTTTATAAAGATGATATTGAGATAAACACATTAGATGTAAATAACAGTATTTATATTTTGAATATAAATAAATCTCAAACGTATAACATGACAAACAAATAGCTCAAACTGAATTAATCAGTTGAAACTTATAAGTGGCATTGTTATCTAGGACACAATTAACAAGACTCGTATATCCACACTTTCGAAGAGTGGATACTAGGACGGATTTGATTCTATTCAAATAATGTCTACGAATCTAGTTTATTAGGCAAAGTGCCTAAAACAACTTTTACTTGGTAAAAGTGCAAATGCCACCGATCTGTTAGCCCTCGTTCATAGTGACGTAAGTGGGCCCATGTCTAGATAGGCTAGATGTGGATATGAATGTTTCGTGACCTTTACGGATGTGGCATCGCGTTATGGTTTTGTGTTTCTTTTGAAACACGAATCGGAAACTTTTGATTAATTCAAAGAGTTTCGACACGAAGTAGACAAAAAGATCGGCTAAAGTATTAAAATCGTCACGGTTAGATGATGAGCGGAAAATATATCAATATTTACCGCCCCTTTAACTTAATATTTTGTTTAGTTTCTCGGGTTTGATGAACATTTTGATGTGTTTTAGTTTATTTTACAGATAAAATAATATCGGATCTCAATGAAATCATTTAGGATGAAATATGGGTCAAATAAGGGCAATTATTGGACTTGATATTTTAATTTTGGAGATTGGAAACTTGAAAGGGCGTTTTTGACGAAGTGCAGTTTTGGAAATTCCAGTTTTGCGCTTCTGTCGTATCTTTGGCATAACTTTTTACTCCGATATCGGATTGAGCTGATTCAAGTTCCAGATTAAAGAAGACTCAAATATCTACAGCTTTGAAAAACAAAATAATTTCTAATTCTGACGATTTCATACCCAAAATTGATGAACCATCCAGAAGTGTGTTGTGTGTAATTATTAAAGTCACTTTCAATCATTTTCAAAGCAAAAAATAAATTAATAAATAAATAATAAATTTATCAAATCATCACCAAACATGATAAGAGATTAGTGGAGCAATTAATAATGGATTTGGTGGAGCAATTAGTGGAGCAATTAGTGGAGCAATTAATAATTGATTTGGTGGATGATTTGATGGAGGTAAAATTTTGCCTATAAATACCAAGCCATTTCATTTGTAAAATTCATACTTTCTTCTAAGGAATTCCTTAAGAATACTAAGAAGATTGTATCTTGTTTGTTTATTTACAGCTTTCAGTAATTCATTTCCGCTTTCACACTTTCTTTTCTTTACTTTTCAGTTTTTACTTTCCGTAATTTACTTTTATGCACATTACTTTTCTTTATTTAATTTTCAGTTTTTACTTTCAGTAATTTACTTTCAGCAATTTACTTTCAGCAATTCACTTTTCAGTAATTTACTTTCAGCAATTTACTTTCAGTAATTTACTTTCAGCATTTAATTTTCAGTATTTTACTTTATGTCTTTTATTTTATTTAAGTTTTTTTTTACTACCCGTAAATATATGTCGTAACTAAGCCAGTTATTTGAGGTTGTGATGAAATCCAATATCACCGGTTTATAAGGGGTTAATTATAGTTGGGGTAATATAAAGATTTATTTATTGAGTCTTAATCTTAATGCTTTTTCATTAACTGGCCATTAATAAAATTGAACTGGGAAACTTAAAATGAACTAGACATAGGGATTTTAAGTTTAAGACCTTAGACTCAATAGTCCACGATCTTACTTGAGGATAGATAACCCTTTAATAGATTTCCTTACAGGATAGACATATACCTGTCGGGCGGGGGTAGCCATAATTGGAACTTAAACTTAATGAATCCAGATAATTTGGTTGACATAGACATATGGTTCAATTGGGTTAAACTGGGTATTTGTGTCTGACCATCGACAGAAGCTTACACATAATTTAGTGTTCCAGGTTAATAAATCAATATATTACCCAACTTTAAGATAACCAATTCATCTTTAAAATGATATTGGAAGAAATCACAACCCTAGATAGTTTTTAATATTGAATTTTCTTAAAACCTACTTTCGAACAATTTTATTTACTTGTTCTTAAATTTAGAATCGTCACCATTTCAAATCAATCAAACAACCTGTTAGATACTAGTAATCATTTGACCTCATAAAATTAATAGATTAGATATTAAGTCCTTGTGGGATCGATATTGTTTTACTACTTGAACGATACGTGCGCTTGCGTTATACGTGTGTGGTTACGCCGGTCAATTTTTTGGCGCCGTTACCGGGGACTTATTTATCTTTTACTATTAGTTTAGGGGCTAGATACGTTACTTGTATCTAATTTCTTTTTACTTATTGTTTTTGTTTTCTTGTGTTTCAGGTTCTCAGAAATTACATGAGACGAACCAAAAGCTTTGAACTCCGACCGCTTGACCCAGAAATTGAAAGAACCATCAGACAGTTGAGAAGGAAAAGACGAGAAGGCCAAAAAGCAATCATTAACATGGAACCTGAACCGTTGGAGGTTGCACCACCAATTCCCATTCGAGACAGAACCATTCCGGTGGTTGACAGACTCATTTCCTGTATTGTACTTCCTCCTTTACCAGCAAATACGTGTGACATCAAAACATGCATTCAGATGATTCAGCAGTCAGTTCAGTTCGGGGGGAATGCAACTGAAGATCCCAATGCCCACATCAGCAACTTCCTGGAAGTTTACGGCACTTTCAATTACAACCGAGAACTTGAAGAAGCAATGAGACTGCGAGTTTTTCCATATTCCCTGAAGGACAGAGCTAAAGCTTGGCTACATTCACTACCAGCAGGTTCCATCACAACTTGGAACACTTTAGCCACCAATTTGCAAAGTACTTTCCACCAGCCAGAACCGGAAAACTGAGGAATGACATCACATCCTTTGTACAACAAGATTCAGAATCCCTCTGCGAAGCTTGGGAAAGGTACAAAGATTTGCTTCAGAAATGTCCTCACCATGAAATTCGAAAATGGCTTCAAGTCCAAACATTCTATAATGGGCTTTCTGGAATAATGAGAACCACAATCGATGCTGCTGCTGGAGGAGCTTTAATGGCAAAAGGAGAAGATGAAGCCTGGGACCTAATCAAAGAAATGACCAACAACAATTCTTTATGGCCAACAGAAAGGAGCATAATCCAAAGAATTGCAGGAATTTATGAAAGTGGAGCCAATACAGCAGTCAACGCCAAGCTAGATCAGATATGCAAATTCATGGAGACTCTTACCACTGGATCCACAAGTTCACCATATGGAGGAGCACCAGAGTCGAACCAACTTGAAGAGACGGTGAATTATGTCAACAATTTCAACAGAAAGATGAACAATCCATATTCCAACACCTACAACCCAGGGTGGAGGAATCATCCCAATTTTTCATGGAGCAACAATTCAGGCCAACAGCAGAACTATCCACCACCTGAATTCCAGTAACAGAACAAAAGCCAGGAGCAGGCAAATGAACCAGGAATAACAGAAGTGTTGACCCACTTGAAAAAGATAGAAGCAAAACACGACTCTCAAGCAGCAAGATATGATACTATGTTTCAATCTCAAGCAGCAAGATATGATGTTATGTTTCAATCCCAAACAGCATTAATTCAAAGTCAATCTGCTTCTATTAAAGCACTGGAGAATCAAATTGGACAACTGGCAAATGCTCAGAGTTATAGACCGCCAGGTACCCTTCCTAGCAACACAGAGCCAAATCCAAGAAACATGGGGAAGGAGCAATGTCATGCCATCATGTTAAAAAGCGGTACTGAAATCAACAAAGATGTTGGAGCCAAAACATCTGTTGAGGAAGTTCCAAAAGAAACAAAGCAACAGATGGAGGAAAAAGAAGCAAAGGAAAAAGAACAGATCATTCCACCTCCACCCTTTCCTCAACGTCTTCAGAAGAACAAATTGGACAAGCAGTTTTCTCGGTTCCTGGAGATCTTCAAAAAGCTGCATATCAACATCCCATTTGCAGAAGCCTTGGAAGAAATGCCTAGTTATGTCAAATTCATGAAAGACATTCTTTCACGAAAACGGAGATTGGGAGACTACGAAACAGTAGCATTAACGGAAGAGTGCAGCGCCATCATTCAGAGGAAACTTCCCCCGAAGTTGAAAGATCCTGGCAGTTTCACTGTCCCATGCACCATTGGAGAGCATTACATCGGTAAGGCTTTATGTGATCTAGGTGCGAGTGTTAACTTGATGCCTTTTTCTATTTTCAGGAAATTGCAGATTGGAGAAGCAATGCCTACCTCAGTTTCATTGCAACTTGCTGACCGAACACTCGCATTTCCAAGAGGTGTTGTTGAAGATGTGCTGGTCAAAGTAGACAAACTAATTCTCCCCACAGATTTCATCATCCTTGACATGGAAGAAGACAAAGAAATACCTATCATTCTTGGGAGACCATTCTTGGCTACAGGTAAAACTGTGATTGATGTACAAAAAAGAGAACTGACCATGAAAGTGCAGGACCAAGAAGTGACCTTTAATGTTTTCAAAGCCATGAAATTCTCGAGCGATGAAAAGGAAGAAGAATGCTTCAGAGTTGATGTTGTTGATAGTATTGTTCAAAATACTGAGCCAAATCCCACAGATACACTTGAAGCTTGCATCACCAACATGACTGACAGCGAGCTAGATGCTGAAATCCTGGAATGTATCAACTACCTTGACAAACCATTCTGATTCAAAGCAACACCACCAGTTGAAAGCTTGGAACTGCCAAAGAAAGATCGAATCAAGCCTTCGATTGAAGAACCACCACAGTTGGAGCTGAAGTTACTTCCGACTCATCTCAGGTATGCATTTCTTTGAAACTCTTCTGAATTATCTGTTATTATTTCTTCTTCACTAACATTGGAGCATGAAGAAAAGCTACTGAGAGTGTTACGAGAGCACAAGAAAGCCATTGGCTGGACTATAGCAGATATTCGAGGCATTAGTCCATCATTTTGCATGCACAAGATCCTGATGAACGATGAGTACAAACCCACAGTGGAACATCAACGGAGACTCAATCCAATCATGAAGGAAGTTGTGAAGAAAGAAATCATCAAATGGTTAGATGCTTGCATCATTTACCCCATCTCAGACAGCAGTTGGGTAAGTCCTATGCAGTGTGTGCCGAAGAAAGGAGGAATTACTGTGGTTACCAATGAAAAGAATTAGCTAATCCCAACAAGAACGGTGACTGGATGGAGAGTATGCATGGACTACAGGAAGATGAACAAAGCCACGAGGAAGGACCATTTTCCGCTACCGTTCATTGACCAGATGTTAGACAGATTGGCGGGACATGAATTCTATTACTTTCTTGACGGATATTCAGGGTACAATCAGATTGCCATCGCACCAGAAGATCATGAGAAAACCACATTTACATGTCCCTATGGTACTTTTGCTTTCCGCAGGATGCCATTTGGATTATGTAATGCCCCTGCCACATTCCAGCGTTGCATGATGGCCATATTCTCAGACATGCTGGAGCAGAGTATGGAGGTTTTTATGGATGAATTTTCTGTGTTTGGAGATTCTTTTGACCATTGTTTGCAAAATTTGGAACATGTGTTACAGAGGTGCGAAGATACAAACCTGGTACTCAACTGGGAGAAATGCCACTTCATGGTGCAGGAAGGCATTGTTCTTGGACATCAGATCTCACAAAAGGGGATTGAGGTAGACAAAGCAAAGATAGAGACAATTGAAAAACTACCTCCACCAACATCAATTAAAGGTATTCGGAGTTTTCTTGGACATGCAGGTTTTTACAAGGAGATTTATCAAAGACTTTTCCAAAA
The DNA here is from genome assembly GCA_019454045.1 of Zanthoxylum bungeanum. Classification (NCBI taxonomy): domain Eukaryota; kingdom Viridiplantae; phylum Streptophyta; class Magnoliopsida; order Sapindales; family Rutaceae; genus Zanthoxylum; species Zanthoxylum bungeanum. Next base: position 68,885 of record SKCR01049878.1, read on the forward strand.
TTGGAAAACCTCTTTGCAATCTTCTGGAGAAAGATGTGCCTTTCAACTTCACCAAAGAATTCCAGGAAGCTTTTGAGATCTTAAAACAGAAGCTGGTCTTTGCCCCCATCATAGTAGCACCAGACTGGACCCTTCCATTTGAGGTAATGTGCAATGCTAGTGATTTTACTGTAGGAGCAGTTTTGGGACAACGCAAAGCAAAGATTTTCCATACCATTTACTACTCCAGCAGAACTCTGAATGAAGCTCAACTCAACTACACAACCACTGAAAAGGAGTTGCTTGCAGCAATCAAATATCTGATCACGAAGAAAGATGCCAAACCCAGATTGATCCGTTGGATACTTCTTCTACAAGAATTTGACGTGGAGATTCGAGACAGGAAAGGGACAGAGAATCAGGTGGCAGATCATCTATCGAGGCTCGAGAATGGAGAAACAGTTGACAAAGATCTGTCAATCAAAGAAAATTTTCCAGATGAACAACTGTTTGCCATGAAACAACAGGAAGTCCCTTGGTATGCTGACTATGTCAACTACATTGTGTCAGGAAAATGGCCGTTGGAATTGACAACTCAGCAACAGAAGAAGTTTTTCAAAGAAGTCAAGCATTATGTATGGGATGAGCCTTACCTGTTCAAACATTGTGCTGATCAATTATTGAGACGATGTGTTCCACAGGAGGAGGTCAACAGTGTTCTGCAGCACTGTCATTCATCACCATATGGCGGACACTTCAACGGAAACAAAACTGCAGCCAAAGTCCTTCAATCAGGTTTGTTTTGGCCCACTCTTTTTAAAGATGCTTATCTTTTTGCTTTTCAATGTGACAGGTGCCAGAGAACGAGAAATATTTCCAGGAGAAACGAAGGATCGTTGCAAAATATTCTAGAAGTGGAAATATTCGATGTGTGGGGTATAGATTTCATGGGACCGTTTGTTCCATCATTCGGAAACTTGTACATTCTGGTTGCTGTAGACTACGTCTCCAAATGGGTTGAAGCAATTGCATTGCCATCCAATGATTCAAAAGTGGTGATCAAATTCCTGAAAAAGAATATTTTCACTCGGTTCGGAACACCTCGTGCAATCATCAGTGATTATTGCTCTCATTTCTGCAACAGATACTTCGATGCACTCCTATCCAAATACAAAGTTACTCACAAGGTTGCCACAGCTTACCATCCACAGTCAAATGGACAGGTTGAGGTTTCAAACAGGGAAATCAAAAGAATCCTAGAAAGAACCGTTGGATCAACAAGAAGGGACTGGTCAACAAAACTAGATGATGCATTATGGGCCTACCGGACAGCTTACAAGACACCCATTGGTATGTCCCCATATCGATTGGTGTTTGGGAAAGCGTGTCATCTGCCAGTTGAAACTTGAAAGGGCGTTTTTGACGAAGTACAGTTTTGGAAATTCCAGTTTTGCGCATCTGTCGTATTATGGGCATAACTTTTTACTCCGATATCGAATTGAGCGGATTCAAGTTCCAGATTAAAGAAGACTCAAAGATATACAGCTTTGAAAGACAAAATAATTTCTAATTCTGACTATTTCATGCCCGAAATTGATGAACCATCCAGAAGTATGTTGTGTGTAATTATTAAAATCACTTTAAATCATTTTCAAAGCAAAAAATAAATTAATAAATAAATAATAAAAATTATCAAATCATCACCAAACATGATAAGAGATTAGTGGAGCAATTAATAATGGATTTGGTGGAGCATTTGTGGAGCAATTAATAATTGATTTGGTGGATGATTTGATGGAGGTAAAATTTTACCTATAAATACCAAGCCATTTCATTTGTAAAATTCATACTTTCTTCTAAGGAATTCCTTAAGAATACTAAGAAGATTGTATCTTGTTTGTTTATTTACAGCTTTTAGTAATTCATTTCCGCTTTTGCACTTTCTTTTCTTTACTTTTCAGTTTTTACTTTCCACAATTTACTTTTACGCACAGTACTTTTCTTTCTTTAATTTTCAGTTTTTACTTTTCAGTAATTTACTTTCAGCAAATTACTTTTCAGCAATTTACTTTTCAGCAATTTACTTTCAGCAATTTACTTTCAGTAATTTACTTTCAGCATTTAATTTTCAGTATTTTACTTTATGTCTTTTATTTTATTTAAGTTTTTTTTTTACTACCCGTAAATATGTGTCGTAATTAAGCCAGTTATCTGGGGTTGTGATGAAATCCAATATCACCGGTTTATAAGGGGTTAGATTATAGCTTGGGTAATATAAAGATTTATTTATTGAGTCTTAATCTTAATGCTTTTTCATTAACTGGCCTTTAATAAAATGGAACTGAGAAACTTAAAATGAATTAGACATAAAGATTTTAAGTTTAAGACCTTAGACTCAATAGTCCATGATCTTCCTTGAGGATAGATAACCCTTTAATAGATTTTCTTACAGGATAGACATATACCTGTCGGGCGGGGGTAGCCATAATTGGAACTTAAACTTAATGAATCCAGATAATTTGGTTGACATAGACATATGGTTCAATTGGGTTAAACTGGGTATTTGTGTCTGACCATCGACAGAGGCTTACACATAATTTAGTGTTCTAGGTTAATAAATCAATATATTACCCAACTTTAAGATAACCACTTCATCTTTAAAATGATATTGGAAGAAATCACAACCCTAGATAGTTTTTAATATTGAATTTTCTTAAAACCTACTTTCGAACAATTTTATTTACTTGTTTTTAAAATTAGAATCGTCACCATTTCAAATCAATCAAACAACCTGTTAGATACTAGTAATCATTTGACCTCATGAAATTAATAGATTAGATATTAAGTCCTCGTGGGATCGATAATTTGATACTACTTGAACGATACGTGCGCTTGCGTTATACGTGTGTGTTTACGCCGATCATTAGACCGTGGTGGAAAATACTTAAGCAATAAGTTTTTCAAATACTTGAAATAGTATAGTATTCTTTCAATATGGACTCATCTCGGAACACGTCAATTTGACGGTGTGTCCAAATGGAGAAACCAAATTTTGTTGGACATGATAAGGTTAATCATGAGTCGCTCTAAGCTACCATTTCCTTAAAGGGATATGCATTAAATAGTGCAAAACTTATTTTGAATAAGGTTCCATAAAAATCTGTTAGACAGACTTCATATTAGATATGAACAGGAAAGAAACTGGGTTTTCTCATTCCTGAAGATTTGGGAATGGTAGGCATATGTTTGGATGATACCAAACTAGAACCCAAATTGGATAAGTGCCAAACATGTGGGTTATCCTAGGGAAACCAAAGTATAGTACTTATATAACTCACAAGAGAACAATGTAATTGTTGCTAACCATGCTTTTTTCCTAAGAGGAATACCTATATGCAGTGGTAAGTGAGAGGAAAGTAAAACTCGATGAAAATCAGAGTAATACTATTTCAGGCACCGAATCCCGTTGGAACACAAATAGTTCATCAAGGATGAAACTATACCATAATCTTCGAATACACAAGAACCGCGCTAGTCGGAGAGAGTTAGAAAATAACCTGGGGTATGGGTTTCTGATCTCTCCTCATAAAGATGTCAATCTTATTGAGGAAAACAAACTGACTACGTATGAGGAAGTGATACAAGGTATCGACTCCATATTATGGCAAAGTGACATGAAGTCCGAAATTGATTCCATGTATACCAACTAAGTTTGGATACTAGTTGATGTACCGGAAGGCATTGTGCCTATTGGTACTATATAAGTCTTCAAGGAAGACATACGTGGAAGGAAACATACCAGTGTACTAAGTTGGGCTTGTAGCGAAAAGGTATCGTTATCAACATTGTGTCGATTACGATGAAACCTTTTACTCGTTGCCATGGTTAAATCCATTTGGATAATGCTTGCTGATGCTGCATGTTTCATTCATGAAATATGGCAGTTGAACGTCAAAATCGCTTTCCTTAAACGGAAACCTTTTGGAGGATGTTTACAACATCCTGACAGTTTTTTCGTACCAAAACGAGCAAACAAGGTTTGCAAGTTAATTCGATCCATTGATGGATTGAAGCAATCATTGAGTTCTTGGAACTATAGTTTTGATCTAATCATAATGATATATGATTTAATTCAAAATGAAAATTATTCTTGTGTATATAAGGAAGTTAGTGGGAGCACACTGACAGTGATTGTCCTAAATAATGATGACATATCATTTCTTGGAAATGATATTCCCATAATACAATCAGTGAAAGCTTGGCTTTCAAGAAAATTCTCCGTAGAATTCTTAGGAGACACAACCTTTATTCTAGGAATAAGGATCTACTGGGATATATCTAAAAATTGTTGGCACTCTCCGAGAACTCGTACATTGAAATAAATGTACGCGACCTGGTGTCTCATACGCTTTGAGCATATGGAGTCACAATCAGGCCAATCTGAGTGATAGTCACTGGATTGATGTTAAGAACATCATTTAGTATCTTAGATGAACTAAGAATGCTTTCTTATTCTATGGAGAAGGAGAACTTGAAGTGACTGGGTTCACTGCTGCAAGTTTCCCAACTGATAAAAATGACTATAAGTCGTAATAAAGGTACTATAAAGTTTGAATAACGGAACAACGAGCTGGAAATCTTCCAAGCAAGATACTGTTACCGAATAAACAAAAAAAGCAGAATATTGTTGCAGTTGAGGCAGCAATTGAAGCCTTTTGGATTGATAATAATCCTAATCAGATTAGGAGTAGTTCTGTTAGCAGCTTAGCTAGGCTACAACACAGGCTAAAGAATTAAAGGTATCATCAACGATCTAGATATATACTTCAAATATTCATCTGATTCGTTCGGATCATACATCGTGGCGATGTGATGATCACATAAATCGCATCAGATGATAACACTGCAAATCCGCTGACGAAAGCATTTTCTCAGTATAAGTTTGAGCGAACCGTACATAGTTCGGGTGTAGGACACTTGAGTGATTGGCTATAGGCCAAGTGGGAGATTGTTGGACAATTATGACCCATAGCATCACTATTTGTACAAATCATGGTGTTGTTGTACAAATTAACTATGTGATAAAGGAAATTGCCATTTTATCATTTGTAATTAGATTACCAAGATATATAAATGAAAGAAGGTCCTTATGATTAGTTCCGGATTGAGATGATATGAGACAGTATCAATCCACGAAGGTTTAATCATTAAATATCCGTAGTCAGAGTATTATCGAGATTGGACTTCGATAATGCGTAAAAGACCGGTATTACACTCGTGCGCGTTGTGGGAGCATAACGGCATAGTTCTCATATATTTGGGTATATGATACTCATGCAAGTGTAATAGGAGGTTGTGTTTACCGATGGTACGGGAACAGCTTCGCTCTGGATAGACCCCTCGGAATTCCATTGGTAGTATGACTATGTGTCTATGGAAGTCCGAATCAGGGTAGGTGTATTTGGTCTTAACCTGAGATTTGCACCGCTAATACTTGCGACAATCAATATACTTTGGTTTTGGTCATCCAGGGCTTTAACAGGTTCTGTGTACGCCTCTTCTGGGTATATTGAGAATCGTAGTGTATTGGGTGTGATGTCAAGATGGAAGTATCACTCCAGTCATAGTGGAGATGATGATCACGTAGGATACGAAACTGGTGCTCTTTTATGCTGCAGTTATCGGGATATTATGACTAGGTCATGTTTATCCGATTATAGAGACTGGTTACCACAGATCCGATATGTGCTTCGTACGGGGCAGACACAATTCCAGCCCCAAGCCTTGCACGTGACATCCGATACTGGATCATAATACGCAATACTACGTATACTACGCCTGATAAAGATTACATATTCCTTTAAGAATATTTCTGGAGGATTGGGTAGGCACGGTGCTTTGCTAGAAGCCAACCATGTCTTGTAAATCGGTAAAAACGTAGTACTAGGTACGTACGTGTTCGGATAGTCCGACGACCGGATTTACTGCCAACATATCTGGGGATCTCATGGGTCGCTTCCCGAAGATTCACCGATGACGTATGACTCGCACTTTATTAATCTGGGATTAATTATAAGAGAGAGAAAATTAATCTGGGATTAATTACGGAGATATTTTATCTGGGATAAAATATTATTTAAAGAGAGAGAGCGATTAATTTGGAATTAATCGATCAAATAATATATTCGATATATTATAAGAAATTGGATTTTGACGCGGAATTAAAATTAGATTTTAATTCGGGCGAACGAGTTAATTTAGAATTAATTCGCTAGCGACGTGAATAGTAATTTTGCTAGGCATAATTATTTAATTAAATTTGATTTAATTACGTCGCAACGGAAAATTTGTTAATTCGGAATTAGCGAACCCGAGCCCGGGATTGTTGCGGGCCCACTCACATTTCGAATTCAAGTGCGGCCCACAAGTCACATCAAACGTCAAATCACTAGTCAATCAAGTGATGGAAGTCACATCACTTTGAGTGAAGTGATGCTTGTCATCATTGATTGATGAGAATAATTGATGGGGTGGTTGAAGACTTAAAGTCTTGTACCAAAATTTTGAATTTTGGAAAAGTGTTAATGTTTTTTGGTATTTGTTTTTTGGAAATCAAATAAACCAAAATACTTAACACATTTTTTTCTTTTCCCTCTTCTCTCTCCCTTTTTACACGGTTTGTAACCAACTTTTCTCTCATCCCTCTCTCGGCTTTGAATCCAATTTTCTTCTCCATTTCTTGCTAGGCCGAGAACAAGAAGAAACTTAAGGAAGATTTGTGGCAAATTTTCCAATGCTAGCACATGAAGAGTCATCCAAAGGTGATAGGATAACAAACCCATAAGAATGGAATCACCATTTGTAAAGCTTGGAGCTTGGGGCACAAAAAGTGGGGATGACCGAAAATCACAAGGAGCACAAAATGGACATTGCCGAAAGTTCAAGGAGCTTGAAGAAGTTTTGTTGTTCCTCGCATCGCAAAGCCGATCAATGTAAGTATGATTCTGCCATACTTTTTTGAGTATTCACACATGTTTCTATGCTTAAATTGATCTTGGGACTAACCTAGAAACCCAACATTTATACCTAGTATATATGAAGCTTCACCCATATCTTTCATGGAGAAGTTCTTGCAAAGGTAGACTTTCACATTTTGCATCATCCATATATCATTTCCTATGATAAGGATGTCATCTATATACAAGACTAAGAAAACTATCATGCTCCCACTAACTTTCTTATAAACACATGGTTCTTCCCCGTTCTTGATGAATCCAGATAATCTAATTATCTCATCAAAATGACGATTCCATATTCGGGATGCCTGTTTAAGTCCATAAATAGAATTTTGGAGCTTACAAACCAAGTTTGAAGTCTCACTGGATACGAAACCCTCTGGTTGTTCCATATAGATATCCTCCCCAAGAAATCCATTTAGGAAAGCAGTTTTCACATCCATCTGCAATATCTCATAGTCATGATATACAACAATGTCTAAAAGAATCCTAATGGATTTTAGCATGGCTACTGGTGAAAAAGTTTCCTCATAGTCAATCCCAGGACGTTGAGTGTAACCTATTGCTACCAGTCGGGCCTTAAAGGTTTCCACCTTTCCATCGGGCCCTCGCTTCCTTTTGTAAGCCCATTTATAGCCAATAGGTTTAACTCATTCAGGAAGTTCAACTAAGTCCCATACTTGATTGTCATGCATTAAATCCATTTCGGATTTCATGGCTTCCTGCCATTTTCCAAAATCGATATCCAATACCGCTTCTTTATATGTAGTCGAATCTGTTTCCTCCAAGAGGATAACATCAAGGCTCACACCAGATGTTAAAAATAATCTTTCAGGAGGCCTTGATATTCTATTCGACTTACGTAGAACCTGTGTTGTAGATCCTTCACCTAGTTGGATCTCTGGTTCCATCTCAGATTCCTTAATGTTGGGATCAAACTCATCAAGTTTAATCTCTCTATAATTCCCATTTTCTCTCAAAAATTACTTTTCAAGAAAAGTTGCAAAGCGAACAACAAATACATTTCGTTGCTCGGAATCGTAGAATTGATATCCCATGGAATTATTAGGATATCCAATGAACCTATATTTATACCCTTTGGGTGCTAGTTTATCCCGCTGCGCAATTCTAACGTGTGTAGGACAACCTCAAATCTTTAAATGCTTAAGACTTGGATTTCTACCGAACCATATCTGATAGGGGGTCGTATAAATAGTTTTCGATGGAACCCTATTAAGTATGTAGGTAGCAGTTTGTAAAGCGTAACCCCAAAGGTAATAAGGAAGATCTGTATAGCTCATCATTGATCGCACCATATCCAATAAAATACGATTTCTACGCTCAGACACTCCATTGTGTTGAGGTGTTCCTGGTGGGCTATATTGGGCGAGAATTCCATTCTCCCTTAAATAATTTATGAATTCTTCACTCATGTACTCACCGCCTCGATCTGATCTAAGGCATTTGATGAGTTTACTAGTTTGTTTTTTTACTTCGTTTCAGAATATTTTGAACTTGTCAAATATTTCCGACTAATGTTTCATCAGATAGACATATCCATATCTAGACTTATCATCTGTTAAAGTCACAAAGTATGTGGAACCATCATGAGCGGCATGATTTAATGGACCACATACATCACTGTGTATTAGCTCCAGTATATCTCCAGCACGGTGTCCAACACCTTGAAATAAGGCATTTGTCATCTTTCCTTTGATACATGACTTACAAATTGGATAAGGATCTAAGGTAAGATTTTCAATCAAACCATTCTTTACAAATTTGGATAGACGTCTAACGCCTATATGGCCCAATCTCATATGCCATAATTCAGTATTATTTAATTCAGACTTCATACTTGTATTTTTCTCTATATTAAAGATATTTCTACATGTTTCCAAAATATAGTGACCGTTTGATAAAGAACATTCACATTTCAATAAATTATCTTTATCATACAAACATAAAGTCTCATCCTTAATGTTTATTTTATATCCCTCTTTATCTAATATTGACAGTTATATTATTTGTCTGATAAGTGAGGGAACATAATAACAGTCATGCAAATCTAATTTTCATCCATTTGGGAGATCTAGAACAACAGTTCCTACGGCCTTGACATCTAATGTCTCGTCATTTCCAACTCTAAGCTGGATCTCCCCTTTATTCAACCTTCTTTTAACCCTCATTTCCTGCAGGGAATTGCAAATATGAGTAGGAATGCCAGTGTCTAACACCCATCCACTATTTATATTTAAGGCTAATGAGATGTCAATAATTGGAAAAATACAAAGCATACCTGAGGGTCATGATTTAAGCTATGGAAAGTCCTTCTTCCAGTGTCCAGACTTCTTGCATTGTAGACATTGATCACGACCTACTTTCGGTTTTGCGCATTTTCACTTATTGGAGTTTTTCTTTGATATCTTCTTCTTTCCCATCTTTATTTTCTTTGACTTCCCAGAAGTCTTTGAAGAGCCATCTCCACCATAGAGATACAGTGTGGGGTTACCTTTCTTCAAATCTTGCTCCGCCGTGTGTAGCATATTATAAAGTTCCTCGTATGTGGCTTGCATCAAATGCATATGGAAATTCAATATAAAGCCAGCATAAGAACCAGACAAAGAAGACAGAATCAAATTACGGCCCAGCCATTCATCAAACATAATGTCCTGTCATTCCAGATATCGAATCTGGTCGATCATGTTCAAAACATGAGTGCTGACAGCTCCTCCCTCCTTGAGTTCAGCACGGAACAATTCCTTAGACCTTCGATCAAGTTCTATCTCTTGATTTTCCTCAAACAACTCCTTGAGTGTTCGCATGATGCTTCAAGCATCCGGTACTTCTATGTACTGTCTAAGCAAAAATCTAGAACCATCGATCCTAAGATATAAGATTTCACCTTTAGGTTATCATCCTTCCATCAATCAAAAGTTTCTCTCTTCTGGAGTGGAGTCAAGATCGATATCAACAGGCAGTGGATTGACCGTGACATAAGTCAACCATACTCTAAGACAAGACGTATGTTCATTTCCCATTCGATATAGTTCTCGGCTCCTTTAGCTTATAGGAATCTAAAAGTTTCATCAATGGATTAGTGGCAGCCATCTACAAGACAACATTTTTTAGCAGTAGTAGAAAATTTTTCATTTCCAAAGTGATAACACTAATTGATTATGGAATTTTAAATCTATTAATGCCCTCTCACTACTTTACGTAATTCCGTAATCTCCCTTAACGGAAAAATAGAAATTTGACTATCAAAATTTCATAGGGGAAGTGGATCCCATGACATTTACTCAAGCCTCACACTAATGACGATATTGGCCTTTGTAAACTCATTAGATAGACCTTCAAGGTCAATCACTTCATGTGACTATTGGTTTGGTCCTGAACCGTTTCTTATCCTCACACTAATGACGATATTGGATTAAGACGTGTTCTTGGTATATACTTGTCAATGTGCACTAATGAGCTTCGTATGTACACCCTCTCACTAATGACGGTATTGGGTGACTACGTTAACTCATCACGCTACATCCAATTTTTTACCGGAGCGACCTAAGTTCCGAGCACTTATACCCTCACACTAATGACGATATTGGATATAAGTATTAAGAACACATTCATCTCCGTATTGACAAGATGGACCATCCAATAATGCTTCAACATTATTAATACCATTACTTAAAAGTAATCACCTAATCACGGGAGATTTATGACAATCAAGTCATTAACTTTATTAGGTCAAAGTTTTAATTTAAAACATGCAATACATATCCAATATGTCTTATGCATAATTAAATTAAAATTACTATGGCATAGATTCAAAACATCTGTTATGTGTTTAAGTCGTTGCTACTGATACCATTCTGTTGGGGCAGTTGTGGAACCCTTAGGGTCGGATCGGTGCCCCGGGCAGCGAAAATGGGTCTAACCCATGGATATCAAGTATGGGTGTAATTTTAAATCATTTAATAAAATACTATATTCCATTACGAGTGTGTAGATTCCAATTATGTAATCATTTTTTAGTTCATGTACACGTTTTGTAGGTTATTAGTTATGTATTTCCATGTATACATGTTTCATCTACATTTTACATTTATGTTTTCTCAGTCGCGTAAGCTATGTTCTCAATTAGGTCATGTAGCTTCCATACATGCATGTTCAGTTCAAGTATTTAGGTTCAACCCATGTAGTTTCAGGATAAGGTATATAAGTTCAGATCATGATAACATGTTTTTAGGTAGCAGTTCATGACAACATTTCAGGTCATGTTAGAAAACACGTCAAGTAGTTCATGTTGGCTTCAGGTCACGTTCATGTGCTCCATGTCAAGTTCATGTTCAATTATGTTAACAAGTTTTCAGTTCCCAAGTCATATCTTAGTTAGTACCTGTAACATTCCCAATCTGGGAGATGCTACCGGCAGGGAATAAGTCGTACTATCCCCCTAAGCCTTTGACTTTTAACTACGAATAACACTGATACTCTTTTCAAATATAATCTCATATATGGGACCATTGCCCAAATCCATGACATAGAACGTAAAATAATACACACACGACTGAACACTCAACATCACTTATCTTAATAAATCTATACATGAATACTCATACACAATTTTGTTATACAAATATATGAAATTGAACTTTACTTGACTTGACTGAACTCTATCTCTGACGTAACACCCTAGTGACTGCCATCAGTATCCATCCTCCCGAGCTCGTCCTCCGTGTAAACCTACAAAACAAAGAAACTGGGAATGAGGGGTTAGATCGTTTGAACGATCTAAGTGAGTGGACGGGCTAAATCTGAACTAAAACGCTTATTTGAAATCTCATAGTTCTGAAGTCAAAAATCATTTTAAGAATCCTAATTCTTCTGAAAACTCTTTTCAGTTTGGAAAAGTCTGAATAATTTCTGTAAAGCTGAACTTTCTTAAAAATTCTTTCATAACTCTTGTCCATTTCAAAAATCATGTCTCTAGAAATCTTATCTCTGAAAATTCATTTCTGAAAATTTTTTTTTCTAAAAAACCTTTTTCTGCAAATCTATCTTTGAAATCCATCTCTGAAATATTTGTCTCTGAAAACCATCTCTGAAAAATCTCTGTCTAAAAAACCTGACGTATAGGGGCGTTACGTATCACCGTCCCCCCATAAGCCTAACTAGTGGTCATGGGGCGTTACGTATCATCGTCCCTCAAGCCACTGAACTAGAGCCAGTAGTGAGGATATATGCTACGCTCCTACCTGACCCTGAACTAGGATCTAGGGGCATCAGTCATCCCTAGTCATGAACTAGGATCTGGAGGCGTTACGTATCGTCATCCCCTCATTCCTCTACATGTGCATATGTTCTATCCGTCATTACCTAAGTTAGAGCTGAGGTTGGTTTTTCCCCCATGCCTCCAAAATCATAAATACTCATGCTATAAAATCTCAAAATTTCTCAAACCTTCTTACTTATGAAATAACTGAAAATCAATTTGGCTAACGCCTTAAAACATTTAAAAGTAAGTATTGATCAATAACAAGTAAATACAAATCAACTTTGAAAGAAAGGTATCCACTCACTGATTTTTGGGTCTGGCTGATGTTACTTCGGTTCGTCGAAGAATGCTGCGGTTTCTGCGATGATCTCAATTCCTTTGATTTCCTTCATCTTTTAAGTCTTCCATGGTTGCTATCCTTATTCTTTGCTTGATGTATGAGCATTGGAATTTGTTTCCTCTTCTTTCCTTTCTTTTTCTTCTTATTTCTTTCTTATTCTTCTTTTTTCTCATTCTTCATCTTCTCCCACGTTTTCTTCTTTCTCTTTCAAATTTTTGGGGGATGTTTGAATAATATCCCCCTTTTATACTAGGGGCTATTTGAAATTGGTAAAGTTAGAGAAGAATTTAGAAATTTGGAGAAGCTTTGAGAATTTACTAGAATGGTCCTCGGGTACTATTCATCCGAATTTGTGAGTTGCATGTTCGACCCATTTTGGGTTCGAATTTAAAAAAATATTCAACAAGAAAGTTGTAGGTCTCGATCTTAGATTTCCGGTGATATAAAATTCATAAAAATCAGAGTTCATATGAGAATATAAAATTCATAAAAATCGGAGTTTATATGAGAATATAAAATTCATAAAAATTGGAGTTCATATGAGAACATTATGACCCAAATATCATAAGCTGTTCGAAGTGGAACATCGTACCTGTCACGACCCCCTCCATAGAGCAGGCCCAACCCTAGAAAGAGGTTCGCAGATTTCTTTAACTCGAGCATTCTATAAGTCAAACCAACCAAACAAATGTGCACAAAATTACATCATTTACAAATACATGAATTATACACCAATTATATGGTTTACAACACCAGTCTTAAAAATATGAAAATGATGACTCAAATGCCTGGACCAACCCGAAAAACAACTGTGGCTTGTGGATCCAATTCTGGTACTGCTTCTGTTGTGCTCGCGAACTAGCTGGAATGATTGGGGGAAAGGGGGAGTGAGCTTTAAAAGCTCAGCAAGTAATGCACTCATACTCTCAACATGACCTCACCAACGAAATAGGAATATATATATATAATATAATATAATATAATATATGAAAATAACATATACTATAATAATTCAAGCAAACATCCCACAACAACACAATCATCCATAAAACATGGTTGTTAATCCGGGCCCAGTATAACAGTGGATTGAAACCAATGGGGGAGTCCTCGCATATCCCCAAGGTTTCCAACCATAACAACTCGTAAAATATGTGTGGGTGAGTTAAAACCAATGGGGGAGTCCCTCTCATACCCCCAAGGTTTTTCACCATATAATCTCTCAAAATATCTCATCACATCTCATCTCAAATCCGACCACAATTATACAAAACCCGGCAGCATAATACAACAACATGTATCATCCAATACAATCACAACTCACATCCAATCCATCAATCTCGTCTCAACAATCATGAATTCATTTTTATCATGCTTTCAATAATCAATATTTATATCTCCATAATATATATATATATATATATATATATATATATAATTATAATTATAATTGTACCAATATATTTATATATGGACTTTCACAACAACCATCAATCAACAGACAATTATGTTAAGGGAATCATCTTGCAGTGTACTTACCTCTATCCATGCAAAAGCCCTTAATATGTCTATATCCTCGTTAAGAATCTGAAAAATATAAAATTACGACCAGGTCCCTCAATTTATCCAAAATTATGATTTTGCCCCTAAACTTCCTAATTTTCCATTTTAGCCCCAAAAATTTTCTAACATGTCCGAATAGTCCTAAAACTCTTAAATATTACTTATTAACCCATGAAAATCAGAAATTACAGTTTTACCCTCTTAATTATGCAAATATACAATTACGTCCAAAACTTTCAATTTCTATCATTTACACCCCCAAAACGGTAATAATTACGTACCGAGCTCCAACGACCTCCAAATCTCACAACGAAAGAGCCGCTGGTAAGCATACAACTCAAGGATCACGGCGATGGTGGTGGTAGGGGCTGAAACACGGCGGTTATCGATGATCGATTAAACACCAATAACAACCGTATTTTTCTTGTTTCTCAACAACCGAAGGTCCGATTTAGGCAAACGAAGTGTCTAACTCGCGTACCTCAACGAGGGAAAAATCCGGTCTGAGAGGTGTCATACACATGTGGCGGCGGGTGAAGCGCGTGGGTAGTAGGTCGCCGGCGCGTGAGGGCATGTCCGGCGATGGATCGGCGACGGTCCGGCAGAAATAGATTCATCTCGTCGAGGGGATGCTCCAGATGTGGTCACTTGCCAGAAACAGAGATCGGACGACATCAAAAACTCTATTTCTCTCTCTGTCCATGTATTTTCTCTCTCTTCTGGATAATTCCCTATCATCCTCTCGGTTTCTCTCTCTAAAACTCCATGAAATTGCTCTCAAAACTCTCTAGAATTACTCTCAAACTCCTCTGGAATTGTCTTCAACTCACTCCTCACCCTCACCTCTAAACTTACAACTCAATACTTCTTGTATAGCCATGAAAGATGTGGTACCCTTAGCCAAAACATACAAAGCTTGTAACTCTCTCTCTCTTTCTTCAATAGATGCGACATCCCCCAACAAAATGAAAATGCTATTGTTATTTTAATGGAAGAAATTAGGTGATGATAGGAGTAGAGATTAGGGTGGTTGAGTGTATTTATTTTAATTGGGAGACAAAGAAACATAATAATGTTTTAGGTAATGAAAATGAAATGGTGGGGTTTGGTTAGGTTTGATTGATAAGAAGAATAATAATTTGATAAGATAAAGAAAAAAAATGAGGTATTACAATCTACCCACCTTACAAAAATTTCGTCCTCGAAACTTCTCAATCCTCAAACAGCTCTGGGTATTTCTCCCTCATATCCTGTTCCACTTCCCAAGTCGCATCCTAAATGTGATGATTCAACCACATTACCTTCACAAGAAGTATACGTCTGGATCTCAACTCTTGAACCTTTTAATCTACGATCTACACAGGCTTTCCTTATAAGTCAAGTTCTCGCTCAGCTCTATCGGTTGACTCTCTAAAATGTGAGAAGGGTTTGGTACATACTTCTTTGGTACGAATATACGAAACACTTTATGAATAAATTCAAAATCCAGTGTCATTGCCAAACGATATGCCACTCTGCCCACCCTTTTCTAAAATCTCAAAAGGACTAATACAACGTGGCGAAAACTTTCTCTTGCAACCAAATCTCAATACTCTCTCCCAATAAGAGATTTTCAAGAATACTTTATCTCCAACTTGGAACTCAAGGTTATACCTCATTCTGTTGACAAAACTCTTTCATCGACTCTGGTTATCTAACAGTCTCACTCGGTTCAATCTGATCCTCTCAGTTGTCATATCCACCAAGTCTGAGCCATGAATTTGTCTATCTCCAATCTCACCCTAATAAACAGAAGTCCTACATCTCCTCTCAAGCAAAGCCTTAAATGGAGTCATGCCGATACCAGTCAAAAAGTTATGGTTGTAGGCGAACTCGATGAAATGCAAAGGTTCATCCCAACTCCCAATGAATGTCAAAACACAGGATCTCAGCAAATCTTCTAACGTCTGAATAGTTCGCTCTGACTGGCCGTCGGTATGAGGGTGGAATGAGGTGCTCGTAGAAATCTTTGATCCTATAGTCTTCTAGAAATTCTACCGAAAATGAGAAGTAAATCTGGCATCTCTATCTGATACAATCAATAAGGGTACACCATGTAATCGTACAATCTGCTCCTCAAATAATTTTACTAGTCTCACTGGTCCCCATATAACTCGAATCTCTAGAAAATGAGCAGATCTAGACAATCGATCCACTACTATCCAAATTTCATCATAACCCTATTGTGTCCTCGGCAGCCCTACTTCAAAATCCATTGCGATATTTTCCCATGGCCACTCAGGTATAGGTAAAGGCTGAAGTAATCCGGCTGTATGTTGATGTTCTAATTTAACCTGCTGACAAACCAAACACCGAGATACAAACTCTGAAATCTCTCTCCATTCCCAGCCACCAAAGTCTTCCTTAGATTTTGATACATCCTGGTGCTCCTAAAATGCGTATAATAAGGAATATCATGAGCCTCATCCAAGATCTCATACTTGACCGTCCCAGTATGTGGTATCACAACTCTATCACCAAATAGTTATACATCCTCTGAACTCCATCTGAAAGTAGTAGTCTCATTCCTTACAATCTCTGCTCTCCATTTTTTTTACATGAGCCACAACTTACAAACCAACTATCTCATCTCATAACGAAAAGGCTCCACCTAGGGTATTGCACAGACAATAGCTGTAAAGAGCTTTTAGCAATTTACGTAAAATCCGCCACTTTAAGTTTCCCACTACTGAAAAGAGGATTTGCAGGTCCCTCATATTTATGCTTTACATCTTATCGCCGTGATAATTATTATCCTTTCCAATTATGCATGGATACTGTGAAAGTGTATTTTCATGAAGAAATTATTGCTATCTCTCCATATAAGGAGATGTATAAGTTCTTAGTGAGTACTCAAAACTTCTTTCATGGCATCCTCCTCTGCCAATCCTAACCCCTGTTCAAAGTATACCAGAGCTAAGATGATATACCAAAAGCTTTGTAAATGGCCAGTCACTGATCGAGCAGTTATAGACTCTAAATATGTTCGAGACCTTTGGAGAGATATCTATGATTGTCTCAATGAAGCTCCATCTGCTCTTTTGCCTAAAGAGATTGCAATGGATATCGTGGCAAGAGTTCCTAAAAACTTCATGAGGTGGTGTTTCATTCTTAGAACCATTTGGAATGGAAAAACAGATGGTTTAATCCAATATAAAAATAATTCTGCGATTGTTCACTGTGGATATCACAGATTCCATTCCACAGTTTTCATCAACAGTCACGATTTCTTCAATCATTGCCAGTGGAGTCCCAGCACCTTGTTTGAGCTCGTTTCCTAAGTGGATTTATTCTTGGACCAAGTCCAATCCATCCCAACTATCCTGGTATCTCAGAAGCCAGCCTAAGTGAGCTTCCTCCCTTCATCAGTAATATTTTGTATCGATGGTATAAACGCCACAAAAGCATTACTGTCTGGATCGAAACCATTACTCCAGAATGATCATATGACTATTCGCTCGTTTAGCACCCAATTCATCTTATAAGAATCATACTATCACGTCAACTCACTGATTGGAGACTCATTAGTTGGCCATCTAGACCAAAGCTTAGAGTTTACTATGGATACGATGATATTTTCCAAGAAGATATTACTTTTCGTC
The DNA here is from genome assembly GCA_019454045.1 of Zanthoxylum bungeanum. Classification (NCBI taxonomy): domain Eukaryota; kingdom Viridiplantae; phylum Streptophyta; class Magnoliopsida; order Sapindales; family Rutaceae; genus Zanthoxylum; species Zanthoxylum bungeanum. Next base: position 86,702 of record SKCR01049878.1, read on the forward strand.
ATTCCTGTGATCTTAGAGCTCTCTCCACAGACTCAATCCGTCAAAGTCTAGAAAGAAATACCAATGATAGAGCTTGACAACTCTTCACTACTATCGAAGAGTCATCTAGAAGTATCGTCCAGGGCTACAATAAAATCAAGTTTCCTGACAGTCTTGAAATCCAAATCATCGACGGTCTCATTCTCATGTCTCTACGTGCGAAACGTCAATAGGAAGATCATCAATTTGAAGATGATCATGTCCTTGCAATGCAGCCACGTTGTTATATTCTATAATGTGATCTTAATTGTTACATTTTATTATTTTGTTGACATTATTGCATTTTTTTGCTTATACAAGAGTGTCAACAAGGTCTTCTTTCTCCTTTCTCGAACACCAAAGTTCTAATGTCTTCGACCTACTAATGCACGACGATGTTATAACTATTACAGGAGGTTCATATTAAGTACAACCGTAGAAATCACGTCAGATGCAGCTACATGAATAGCGATGTGGATAACTGTCAAAACTACTGGAGGTAAAAGTCTAGAACCCTCGTTATCCTCAACAATGGACGGAATACCAAATGAAGCTATATCAAATTCAAGATCTATCGATTAGTGTGAGGTCTCTCTGTACTATATCTCGATATTCTCATGCATCGACAAACTATCCCTCTCCCACGTTGAGTACCAGTATCACGGCCACATCCAGACATTTTCCGACGGACACAAAACTACCTTTTAATACCCTCATCTAATGCAATGTGTCTATAGAACCTAAACCCTAAGCTTTGATACCAAATCTGTCACGACCCCCTCCCTAGAGCGGGCCCAACCCTAGAAAGAGGTTCGCAGACTTATTTAACTCGAGCATTCTATATGTCAATCCAACCAAACAAATATGCACAAAATTACATCATTTACAAATACATGAATTATACACCAATTATATGGTTTACAACACTAGTCTTAAAAATATGAAAATGATGACTCAAATGCCTGGACCAACCCGAAAAGCAATTGTGGCTTGTGGATCCAATTCTGATACTGCTTCTGCTGTGCTCGCGAACTAGCTGGAATGATTGGGGGAAAGGGGGAGTGAGCTTTAAAAGCTCAGCAAGTAATGCACTCATACTCTCAACATGACCTCACCAACGAAATAGGAATATATATATATATATAATATAATATAATATATATAATATAATATATGAAAATAACATATACTATAATAATAACTCAAACAAACATCCCACAACAACACAATCATCCATCAAACATGGTTGCTAATCCGGGTCCAGTATAACAGTGGATTGAAACCAATGGGGGAGTCCTCGCATATCCCCAAGGTTTCCAACCATAACAACTCGTAAAATATGTGTGGGTGAGTTAAAACCAATGGGGGAGTCCCTCTCAACCCCCAAGGTTTTTCACCATATAATCTCTCAAAATATCTCATCACATCTCATCTCAAATCCGACCACAATTATACAAAACCCGGCAGCACAATACAACAACATGTATCATCCAATACAATCACATCTCACATCCAATCCACCTATCTCGTCTCAACAATCATGAATTCATTTTTATCATGCTTTCAATTAATCAATATTTATATCTCCATAATATATATATATATATATATATAAAATTATAATTATATCAATATATTTATATATGGACTTTCACAACAACCATCACTCAACGGACAATTATGTTAAAGGAATCATCGTGCAGTGTACTTACCTCTATCCATGCAAAAGCCCTTAATATGTCTATATCCTCGTTAAGAATTTGAAAAATATAAAATTACGATCAGGTCCCTCAATTTATCCAAAATTATGATTTTGCCCCTAAACTTCCTAAATTTCCATTTTAGCCCCTAAAATTTTCTAACATGTCCGAATAGTCCTAAAACTCTTAAATATTACTTATTAACCCATGAAAATCAGAAATTACAGTTTTACCCTCTTAATTATGCAAATATACAATTACGTCCAAAACTTTCAATTTCTATCATTTACACCCCCAAAACGGTAATAATTACGTACCGAGCTCCAACGACCTCCAAATCTCACAACGAAAGAGCTGCTGGTCAGCAAACAACTCAAGGATCATGGCGATGGTGGTGGTAGGGGCTGAAATACGGCGGTTATTGACGATCGGCTAAACATCGATAATAACCGTATTTTGCTCGTTTCTCAGCAATCGAAGGTCCGATTTGGGCAAACAAAGTGTCTAACTCACGTATCTCGACGAGGGGAAAAATCTGGTCCGGGAGGTGTCATACACGCGCGGCGGCGCTTGAAACGCTTGGTCACCGGCGCGTGGCCGTCGCGTGAGGGCTCGTCCGGTGGTGGATCAGTGGCGATCCGGCGGAAATAGATTCGTCTCGTCGAGGGGATGCTCCAGATGTGGTCACTTGCCAGAAACGGAGATCAGACGACATCGAAAACTTCATTTCTCTCTCTGTCCATGTATTTTCTCTCTCTTCTGGATAATTCCCTCTCATCCTCTCAATTTCTCTCTCTAAAACTCCATGAAATTGCTCTCAAAACTCTCTGGAATTACTCTCAAACTCCTCTTGAATTATCTTCAACTCACTCCTCACCCTCACCTCTAAACTTACAACTCAACACTTTTTGTATAACCATGAAAGATGTGGTTCCCTTAGCCAAAACATACAAAGCTTGCAAATCTCTCTCTCTTTCTTCAATAGATACGACTGTTGGACAATTATGACCCATAGCGTCACTATTTGTAAAAGACATTGTGGTTTTTGTACAAATTAACTATTTGACAATGGAAATTGCTATTTTATCATTTTGTAATTAAATTACTTGAATATATAAATGATAAAAGTCCTTATGATTAGTTCCGTATTAATAAGATATGAAACGATATCAATCCATAAAGGTTTAATCATTAAATATCCCTAGTTGTAGTATTATCGAGACTGGACATCGATAATGCGGAATAGACTAGTATTGCACTTGTGCGTGTTACAGAAGCGTAACATCATAGTTCTCATATATTTAAGTATTGGATACTTATGCAATTGTGATAGGAGGTTGTGTTTGCCGATGGTACGGAAAAAGCTTCGCTCTGGATAGACCCCTCGGAATCTCATTGGTAGTATGACTATGTGTCTATGGGAATCCAAATCAGGGTAGATGTATTTGGTCTTAACCTGAGAATTGCATCGCTAATACTTGTGACAATCAATACGCTTTGGTTTTGGTCATCCGGGACTTTAACAGGTTCTGTGTACGCCTCTTCTGGGTTTATTGAAAATCGTAGTGTATTGGGTATGATGTCAAGACGGAAGTATCACATCAGTCATATGGAGAAGATGATCACGCAGGGATACAGAACTGGTTCTCTATTATGTTGCAACTATCGGGATAATATGACAAGGTCATGATTATCTGATTATAGAGACTAGTTGTTTGTGATCCGATATATGCTTCGTACGGGGTAGACACTATTCCAGTCACAGGCCTTGCATGTGACATCAGATACTGGATCGCAATACGCAATACTACGTATACTACGCATGTTATAGATTATATATTCCTTAAAGAATATTTCTGGAGAATTGGGTAGGCACGACGCTTTACTAGAAGCCAACCATGTCTCGTAAATCGGTAAGAACGTGGTACCGGGTACACACGTGTTCGGATAGTTCGACGACCGGATTTACTGCCAACATATCCAGGGATCTCATGGGTCGCTTCCCGAAGATTCACCGATGACGTATGACTCGAACAGAATTAATCTAGGATTAATTATAAGAGAGAGAAAATTAATCTAGGATTAATTGCAGAAAGATTTTATCTGGGATAAAATTCAATTAATAGAGAGAGAACGATTAATTCAAAATTAATTGATAAAATAATATATTCAATATATTAAATGAAATTAGATTTCATAACAGAATTAAAATTAAATTTTAACTCGGGCGAACGAATTAATTTAGAATTTATTCGCGAGCGACTTTAATAGTAATTTTGCTAGGCATAATTATTTAATTAAATTTGATTTAGTTACGTGGCAACGGAAAATTCGTTAATTCGGAATTAATGAACCCGAGCCCAGAATGTGTTTGCGAGCCAACTCATAATCAAATTGTTTGTTTGAGTATGCTTAGAGAATGTTAACTTAGAGTTATGCATGATCAATTTTATGAAAAATTAATTGGATTAATTTTCCCTAAATCTATAGGATTGGCCGAATGTAGAAGGTACCCTAAGCTCATGGCGATTTTAATTCTTAGACCATTAGATGAGTTTAAAATGAATGGATAAATTGATTTGTGATTTAATTGGATTAAATCAAAATTAATGAAAAAAATCCTAAATTGCCATGAGCATTAGAGCATGTTAATGACTTGATTTTGTTTCAATAATGTTGGACATGTATTGAAAATAATAAAGCATGATTAATTATGTAAATTGGTATTTTTGAAATGTTAATTTAAATAATTAATTATGGCTATACACTTTAATTAATTAAATTATGAAATTTGGAATATTAGAATTTAATTAATTTAGGCTTAATTTGGAATTGGGCTAAAATTTTTTATTGGGCCTAATGGGCTTGGTTAGGCCAAGTTGGTTTAGGGCAATTGGATTTGATCCAAATTGGGTTTAAACCATTCCATTAAGTCCAAATATAATAAATGGACCTTTTAAAATTTAATTGGGCCCAATGGGCCAAAATTAATTTTGTGGCAAAAGGTGATTCCTTATTGTGCTTTGGTTGCCAAAGTCCATGCCTTAAGAAATTAATTGAAAGCCCATTGGACTTTAATTAAATTGACATTGGATGTTAATTGAGCTTTGAGACCCATTAAGATTAGATTTAGAATCTAAATCGTAAAGGCACATTAAAAGTGTAATTATTTAATTTGGAATTAAATAAAGAATTAGTATTGAATACAAATTAAATTGGATTTAAAATTGTAGTTCGATATAATTCAAGAATTCGTACTTTGAGTACTTATTCTTAAACGAGTTGGACTCGCGTAAATCAAATCGTTGTTTGAACATTGGATGATCACTTAATTCAAAGATTAATTAATTGGATTAGATTGATTGAATAACATGTTTTGTGTGAATACATGGATGTATTGTATGAATAATGTATATCGGATGGATATTAGATGGGTGAGGGCAATTTTGGAAATTGTTGTAATAAATTTAGAATTTATTAAAAAATTGGGCCTGCGTGTCCAGCCTTTATCTCTCGATTCTTTGTAATTCTCTTCTCACCAATTCCCCTCAATTTAATGGGTTTCTTTATTGTATTATGTAATTGGGTAGAAGTTAGAATAGTGCTAGCCGGGGAGAGGAAATGGAGTGATTTGTTCTAGGAAAAATTTGTGAGATATCCATCCGCATATCATTATTAATTTTATTTATCGCGCCTTATTATGCTTTTAGAATGCATGCTTAAGGGTGTATGATGAGACCTAATCAAAGATAATAAATTGGTTGCCAATTTACGCGAAAAATCCTCAACAAATATTAAGCGTTTTCCTTCCATTGAGTGATTCATTCTCAAGATCCAATATTGGCATTGGTTTGTTGGCCAAAGTCAAAACCTTTGTCCATCGCGGATGTGTTTGAATCATGAAGGTTTTTTTTCCATATCGCATGTCTTGGCCAAGTTGTGATTTTTTGGCCAAAGTCAAGATCACTTCTTGTTCATCGATATCGATTACGAAGCTTTCCAAAGTCAATGGGTCCCGCTTAACTGGAATCATTAAGCTTGTTGAGCCAAAGCCAAGGCTTAGTTGATTCAGAGGAAAAGGTTAGGAAAATATATTGGATATATTGGCATATAAATTGTATATATGTTTTGGACTTGGAGGTCTACCTACCGGATCTAGGAATTGGATGAGATCCAATTGATCTTAGAGATCTACCTAGTTAAATATCATACAGCTTGTTGGCCAAAGTCAAGGTTGTGTGTTATTTAACGGGATCCTAGCCCACTAGGAAACTAGGTTTCCCGAGTACTCAACAGAGGGTTAGAGGCTCGCCAAAAATTAGTGGGAGGCCAGTATTGAATTTACAATTTTGTTCAAATACTTGCCAATACGCGCTTTCAAATTATTTCATCATTTTATATATTTTATTAGTTGGACTAATATTCTATTATTTTTCTTGTAACAGTTGGACTGTACCCAAAAATCGTTAATTGAATAGTTAGACTATTGCAATTAAGATGACTGGAAAGATCGGGGTTAGAGACATTATCATGGGCGAAAATGTCTTTAATGGTGCGAACTTTCCTGACTGGGATATGAACCTCAGGATTGTCATGGGGGCTGAGAGGATGCTCTATACGATAGAGAGACCTCTCGGGCTTAAGCCCGGAAATGAGCAGCCGCTTGAGCTTGAGTTTTGGAAGACTCATAGCGATGACAACTCAACTGCTCAATCTGTCATGCTCGCTACGATGATCCCTCAATTTCGTCGCCAAAACAAGGGATTGGATCCTTATACTATGATGGAAAAATTAAAGGACCTTCATTGATCTAACCTTAGATCGCAAAGGTATGAATTGCAGAAGAAGCTCTTTCACTCTCGAATGTCAGAGGGTACATCTTTTGAGCACCATATGTCGCAGATGATTGCTGACATTGAACAGCTAGGTCAGCTAGGCATAACCTTTGAGGCTGAGACTTCTATAGATTTGATCTTGCAGTCTCTACCTGATAGCTGGAGCGGGTTCATCATGGACTACAATATGATGAACCAAGACCATACTCTTGGAGAGTTGATGGCAATACTACGTGAAGCATAAAAAGAGCTATTAAAGGGCAAAAAGCACGAGGCGCACTTCGCTTCAACATCTTAGTCTCCGAGGGCTTGGCCCAACGCAACTGGAGGTGTAAAGAAGAAGAAGAATAAGAAGAAGAAGGGCAAGGCCAAATCGTCAAAGTCTTCTGGGAAGGCAAAAGACAAATCCCAATATGTATGTTTGCAGTGTGCCAAACGGGGTCACTGGAAGTTTGACTGCCGTGAGTACAAGGCGCACATGAAGGAAATCAAAGCGGGCAAGGCACCGGCTTCACGTATGTTTGTTATAGAAATAAACATGTCTACTTCTAATTTTAAAAATTGGATTTTTGATTCTGGTTGTAGTATTCATATATGTACTGATGTACAGGATCTGCAGATTAGCAGGAGACTGGCCTCATGAGAGATTGACCTCCGCATTGGAAATGGGACTCGAGTCGTCGTTTTGGCCGTTGGGACTTATATTTTGGAAGTGCCCTCGGGGCATGTACTAAATCTTTCAGACTGTTATTATGTACCTAGTTTGACTAGGAATATTATATCTGTATCTTTATTAGACTAATGTGGGTATACTTTTATATTTAGAAACACTAGGTGTTTTATGTATAAAAATGATATGGAGATATGCAATGCTGATGTGAATAATGGTCTTTATATTTTGAATATAAATCAATCTCAAACATATATGTAACAAAGAAAAGGCTTAAATTAAGTAACAAAGATGAAACTTATATCTGGCATTGTCGTCTGTGACACATTAACAAGACTTTCATATCCACACTTTCGAAGAGTGGGTACTTGGACGAATTTGATCCAAATTCATATGACATCTGCGAATCTTATTTATTAGGCAAAATGCCTAAAACACCTTTTTAGCGATAAAGGTGCACGTGCCACCGAACTGTTAGCCCTCGTTCATAGTGACGTATGTAGGCCCATGTCTAGCTAGGCTAGAGGTGGATATGAATACTTCGTAACCTTTACGGATGATGCATCGCGTTATGGTTATGTGTATCTTATGAGACACAAGTCGAAAACCTTTGAGAAATTCAAAGAGTTTCGACACGAAGTAGAAAAATAGACCGGCAAAAGTATTAAAATATTACGGTCGGACCGTGGTGGAGAATACTTGAGCAATGAGTTTCTTGATTACTTGAAAGAGTATGGTATTCTTTCACAGTGGACTCCTCCCGGAACACCGCAATTAAATAGTGTGTCCGGACGGAGAAACCGAACTTTGTTGGACATGGTAAGGTCTATGATGAGTCGCACAGAGCTACCTATTTCCTTCTGGGGATATGCATTGAACAGTGCAATACTTATTTTGAATAAAGTTCTGTCAAAGTCTGTTCAACAGACTCCATATGAAATATAGACAGGAAATAAATCGGGTTTCTCATTCCTGAAGATTTGGGGTTGCTGGGCATACGTTAAACGTTTGGATGGTACCAAACTTGAACCCAAATCGAGTAAGTGTCTATTTGTAGGTTATCCTAGGGAAACCAAAGGATATTACTTCTACAACCCATAAGAGAACAAAATATTTGTTGCTCTACATGCAGTTTTCCTTGAGAAGGAATTCCTAAATGCAGTGTTTAGTGGGAGGAAAGTAGAACTCGATGAAAGTCGAAGTGATACTGTTCCTGGCACAGAATCCTTAACGGAACATCAACAGTTCATTAGGGATGAGACTGTACCACCATCTTCGAATACACAATAACCGCGTAGGTCGAAGAGAGTCAGAAAACAACCTGAGAGGTATGGGTTTCTGATCTCACCTCATATGGATATTAATCTTATTGAGGAAGACGAACCGGCTATGTATGAGGAAGCGATACAAGGTATCGACTCCGGTTTATGTCAAGATGCCATGAAGTCCGAAATGGATTCCATGTACACCAACCAAGTTTGGACACTGGTTGATGCATCAGAAGGCGTAAAGCCTATTGGTTGCAAATGGGTCTTCAAGAAGAAGACCGGCATGGATGGAAACATACAAACGTACAAAGCTAGGCTTGTAGCGAAAGGGTATTGTCAACGACATGGTGTCGATTACGACGAAACTTTTTCACCTATTGCCATGATTAAATCCATTCGGATAATGCTTGCTATTGCTGCATATTTCGATTACGAAATATGGCAGATGGACGTCAAAACCGCTTTCCTTAATGGAAACCTTTTGGAGGATATTTATATGCAACAGCCTGACGGTTTTTTCATACCTAAACATGCAGACAAGGTTTGCAAGTTAAATCGATCCATTTATGGATTGAAGCAAGCATCGCGTTCTTGGAACCAACGTTTTGATGAGATCATAAAAAAATATGATTTCATGCAAAACGAGGATGATCCTTGTGTATATAAGAAGGTTAGTGGGATCGCACTGACATTCATTGTCCTTTATGTTGATGATGTATTGCTTATTGGCAATGACATTCCCATGCTACAATCGGTGAAAGCTTGGCTTTCATTAAAATTCTCCATGAAGGATCTGGGAGAAGCAGCCTTTATTCTGGGAATAAAGATCTACCGGGATAGATCTAGAAAGCTGCTTGGACTCTCCCAGAGCACGTACATTGACAAAGTGTTGAAGAGATTCAACATGGATCATTCCAAGAGGGGACTGTTGCCAGTGTCGTATGGCGTCACTCTATCTAAGGACATGTGTCCTCAAACTCAAGATGAGAGAGACAACATGAGTCGGATCCCGTTCGCCTCGGCAGTCGGATCGATCATGTATGCCATGATATGTACGCGACCTGATGTCTCGTATGCTTTGAGCATGTGTAGTCGCTATCAAGCCGATCCAGGTGATGGCCACTGGATGGCGGTTAAGAACATCCTTAAGTATCTTAGATGAACTAAGGATGCTTTCTTAATCTATGGATATGGAGAACTTGAGGTAACTGGGTATACCGATGCAAGTTTCCAAACCGATAAAGATGACTGTAAGTCACAATCCGGGTACATATTTTATTAGAAAAACGGAGCAGTAAGCTTGAAATCTTCCAAGAAATAGACTGTTGCTGATTCAACAACAAAAGCGGAATACATTGCTGCAGCTAAAGCAGCAAAAGAGGTAGTTTAGATCCGTAAATTCCTAATTGGATTATGAGTAGTTTCGTTAGCAGCTGAGCCCGTTTCATTGTATTGTGACAATAATGGGGCTATAGCGCAGGCTAAGGAACCGCGGTCTCATCAACGATCCAAGCATGTTCTTCGACGTTTCCATCTGATTCGTGAGATCATTCATCGTGGCGATGTGAAGATCGAGAAGGTCGCATCAGATGACAACATTGCAGATCCGCTGACGAAAACTATTCCTCAGCAAAATTTTGAGCGACATGTACATAGTTCAGGTGTTAGATACTTGAGTGACTGACTATAGGCCAAGTAGGAGATTGTTGGACAATTATGACCCATAGTGTCACTATTAGTAAAAGACATTGTGGTTTTTGTACAAATTAACTATGTGACAATGGAAGTTGTTATTTTATCATTTTGTAATTAGATTACTTGAATATATAAATGATAAAAGTTCTTATGATTAGTTCCAGATTAATAAGATATGAGACGATATCAATCCATAAAGGTTTAATCATTAAATATCCCTAGTCGTAGTATTATCGAGACTGGACATCGATAATGTGGAATAGACTAGTATTGCACTTGTGCATGTTACAGAAGCCTAACATCATAGTTCTTATATATTTAATTATTGGATACTTATGCAAGTGTGATAGGAGGTTGTGTTTGCCGATGGTACGGAAACAACTTCTTTCTGGATAAACCCATCGGAATCCTATTGGTAGTATGACTATTTATCTATGGGAATCCAAATCAGGGTAGGTGTATTTGGTCTTAACTTGAGACTTGCATCGGTAATACTTGCGACAATCAATACGCTTTGGTTTTGGTCGTCCGGGACTTTAACAGGTTATGTGTACGCCTCTTCTGGGTTTATTGAGAATCGTAGTGTGTTGGGTGTGATGTCAAGACGGAAGTATCACTTCAGTCATATGGAGATGATGATCACGCATGGATACAAAATTGGTTCTCTATTATGTGGCAACTATCGGGATAATATGACAAGGTCATGATTATCCGATTATAGAGACTAGTTGCTTGTGATCCGATATATGCTTCGTACGAGGCAAACACTATTCTAGCCCCAGGCCTTGCATGTGACATCAGATACTGGATCGCAATACGCAATACTATGTATACTACGCCTGTTATAGATTATATATTCCTTAAAGAATATTTCTGGAGAATTGGGTAGGCACGATGCTTTGCTAGAAGCCAACCATGTCTCGTAAATCGGTAAGAACGTGGTACCGGGTACGCACGTGTTCGGATAGTTCGACGATCGGATTTACTGCCAACATATCCAGGGATCTCATGGGTCGCTTCCCGAAGATTCACCGATGACTCGAACAGAATTAATCTATGATTAATTATAAGAGAGAGAAAATTAATCTAGGATTAATTGCGGAAAGATTTTATCTGGGATAAAATTCAATTAATAGAGAGAGAACGATTAATTCGGAATTAATAAATAAAATAATTTATTCGATATATTAAATGAAATTAGATTTCATAACGGAAGTAAAATTGAATTTTAATTCGGGCGGACAAATTAATTTAGAATTAATTCGCGAGCGACTTTAATAGTAATTTTGCTAGGCATAATTATTTAATTAAATTTGATTTAATTACGTCGCAACAGAAAATTCATTAATTCGGAATTAACGAACCCGAACCCGGAATATGTTTGTGGGCCCACTCAGATTTTGAATTAAAGTGGGACCCACAAGTCACATCAAGTCACATCACTAGTCAATCATTTGCCTTTTGGTGATGGAAGTTAGTGATGAGTTGTTGATGACTTGTTTCTTACACAATTATTTTAATAATGATAGACTTGAGTGACACTTACCAAAAAAAAGGATTTGGTATATGTCTATTATTTTTGGAAAATCAAATTCAATTCATTCACTCCTCTCTCTCATTTTGGGCGTGAACAAAGCCTCTCCCTCTCCTAATTCTTGGCTTGGCCGAGAGTTGCAAGAACAAAGGAAACAATTTGTTGTAAATTTTTCCAAGTGCTAGCACTCATTAAATCTTACAAAGGTGATAGGGAAACATTCCCTAGAGTTTGGAATCTCAAACTTCAAGCTTGGAGTTTCAACATACATCAAAGAGATGAGCTTGGAGCAACTTCTCAAAGTGTAATTTTTGAACTCTACATCTACATCCAACTGAGCATTGTAAGTATTTTCCGCTAACTTCTTTGCGTATTCACACCTATTTTATGCTTATTAGATCTTGGGATTGATCGTAGAGACCCAACAACGACATCCCCCAACAAAATGAAAATGCTATTGTTATTTTAATGGAAGAAATTAGGTGATGATAGGAGTAAAGATTAGGGTGGTTGAGTGTATTTGTTTTAATTGGGAGACAAAGAAACATATCAATGTTTTAGGTAATGAAAATGAAATGGTGGGGTTTGGTTAATGGTAGGGTTTAGTTAGGTTTGATTGATAAGAAGAATAATAATTTGATAAGATAAAGAAAAAAAACGAGGTATTACAATACCATCTCATATCGGAATCTCAAAGAATTTACCGATTATCCCCTAAGTCATTTCATGAGTGTATATGTATCCAAACATAATTTATGTTATGTGAAACTCATCCCACAATAGAACAGTAGTTAAGATTTCTAGACATTACAGTAGCAGTCATGTTATGTTAGATTCCTGTTATGTCATGTTTCCAGCTGCATTTTTCATGCCCAACTCTCAGTATTTATTTAGCTCATTATCTTCCAGCTCATGTCATGAATTGTAGATTTAGTTTCCCAATTTCTTCACCTTCCAGGTTTTTTAGCTTCTGCTTTACAGTTTATTCATGTCCTACGTTTCATATTTATCTTTTGTATTCCAGTATTCATTCAACAGGTCTTTCAAAAGACATGACCCACTCCACTCTCTAGTTTATTTTGCAGGTTTCAGGTTAATGCATGTGGATGACAAGCTTTAGAGGAGACGAGACCCAGCAACAATCATTATACACCACGGTCGTCAGAGTTAAAGTCGGGCCCAATAGTTTAGGAACATGTCAAGTTAGGTGATGCGACCTTATATATATGCATGTATGTATGTTGTATAGCTAATGAGTTATGTATGTACATTACAAGTTATGCACGCATGTTCACAATTAGCTTATATATATATTCATGATCACGTTTGCATGACAACCATATATATAGTCAGTAAGTCAGTAGGTGCATGTCAGAGGTTCAGATGATGGCTAGGCCGTCTCTTGCCGATCACATGTCCAGGTTTTCCAGGGTGTGACAAGTTGGTATCAGAATAAAGGTTTATGTATAATGGTTGTTGCGGCTCTGTCGACTCAACATAAATCTTCTCATTTATCCACGTAGCATTGTATGTATTTCATGTGATAATTGGAATATCACTACATGTAACAGACATGATAGCATTGCATGATACAATTAGTGCATGTTAGTTCAGTTGCACGATTTGCAAGTAGGTTATGATTCGGGGATAAATCCTATTTAAATGGGGGGAATGTAACACCCCGGTCATTTCATGACATGTTAAATACATTAAATTCTTCATGCATGATATGTCTTTATGTATATAATCATATGTTAGTAGGCTAGAAACCTTAGAAATCCCGTCCAGGGATTCGGGATGAATTTTCGGTTCAAACATTTTCTTTGTTAGCCTAACCGAGTCACACATAATATTTAGTATTTTGGCCCTAATTTTTTCTCCCAATGTTAGATTTTAGTTATCTTTATATGTTCGGAAAGCTTAGACTGAGCCTACAACTTTCATGACAATTATTTTTCCAAATTTTAAACAGAATTTGGTCAAAAATGTATTTTTTATCAAGTGAACAGTAACTTTCGTGAATAACCTAGACTTTTCCACATGTGCAAGTTGTAAAATAATATTTATTAACAAAAATTAGCCCCCTGATATAAATAGATGACACTATTCATATTCTTTCATTCTTCTTCACATTTACGTTTTGCTTCAACCAAAAAACATTGAAATTTCTCTTCTTATCTCACGTATTTTTTGAAGGAAAAATAATGATTTCAAATTTAATCTCATGCATATAAGCTTCCTTAACTCATTTCTTATCTTAATTTTGAATTCAAGCAAGCATTTTTCATTCCTTAAATTCATATATCATGAACCCTATAATCTAAATTGATGCATCTTGCATGGATAAGCATGCTAGGGATGAATTTCATGCATTTTATGATATTACACACATTGATTAAAGAATCATTGTTGAAGTGCCCAATTTTCCCCAAAGAGGGAGTATGGCCGAATTCCATAAGCTTGTATTGGGGGTTGATTTTGTATTTTTGATGAGGAATGAAAATGGTTCATGTTTTCGTTGATGTTATGGCATGAATTGTGTTTGGATTTAAGTTGAAAACTTCAAAGGTTGTAATTTTATGTCTCGGCCGAATGGTCTTTGAGGTTGAGGGCTTGTTGTTATTTTTGTGTTAATGGTGTTTAGAATGTGTATGTTGTGTAAAGGTTATGCTTATAATACTTATAGGGATGTTGAAATTCATAAAGCTATATTAGGAAAGGCCTTGGCCGAATGCATAAGGCTAAGTGAGAGCTAGATGTTGGTTGTTATTGCGATGTGTGGCATGATGATAAGCATGAGAAAATGTGTCATGTGATGATGATACACGTTGTGTGTGCGCGCCTTAGCCTTCGCCAAATGATAGGCTAGAGCGATATAGCCGAATTGGTCATTTGGTAGATAGATATACTGTGCATTTCAAGTGATTAAATAAGTTATGTTGAAATTCCCTCTTTAATAAAAGTTCTTTCCCCCTCTTTACTAAAAGTTCTTTCACACAAGAGTCAGGGGAAATATTTTACTAATGTTGGGAGAGATTTAAAGAGATGTTGAATGTTTGTCCACATCACGGGTTTGAAACATGGAGGTTGGTTTCCTATTTCTACGAGGGTTAACACCAAAGGTAGACAAGTAGTGGAAATTATGTGTAATGAGGAGTTTAAGGACAAAAGTCCCGAAGATGCACTAGATTACCTAGAACACATTGCAGAGAATACACAACACTGGGACACAGTTGGCACTTATGAGTCGTCGGTAAAATCACAGCCATCTGGTCGAGGTATGTTTAACCTTTGGGAAGACCATGACTTTTATGCTAAGTATGTATTTCTAGCTAAAAAATTTGAGGTATTAGAATTGAGGAAGAGTGGTCATGTCAAGTCTGTTCAAGAAGTCACCTGTCAAATCTGTAATTCAAATGAACATGTCACATAAGTTTGCCTAACCTTGCTAGCCCTGCAAGAAGGTCTTCATGACCAAGTCAGTTCCACAAACACTTTCAAAAGACCAAATCCAAACCCATACTCCCAAACCTATAATTTTGGTTGGAGAAACCATCCAAACTTCAATTGGAGGAATGATAACCAAGAACAACCATCGCAACAACCTCCCCAGGTACACTAGAATTTTCGAAATTCCTAGAATTATGCACCATATGTCCCACCACCTAGGAAAACCCTTGAGGATATCTTACATACATTCATTGAGAAATAGGAAGCCATCAATAACCAACATGTGCAAACATTGATTGATCTGAAAGATATTTTTTTCCAAAATCACATCTGCTTTGACCATTAATGAGAAAGGTAAGTTTCCTGCACAACCATAGCCAAACCCCAATGGTCATCAAAACCCCCCACGAGGGTAGTTCTGATATTCAACATATTGACCAAGTCAAATCTGTTAGTACTCTTCATAATGGTAAGGTTATGCACAAACCTAATTTTAAACCTCTTGAAATTGAAAATAAATCAGATTCATAGGGTAAGGAATAGTTTAATGAACCAGTACCTATCGTTAATGATAACAATTTGTCACATATACATCTATTTCCTCAAGCATTAAAAATAAAGAAATTGACCCATTCCCCAAAGATTTATGAAATATTCAAACAGGTAAAGGTCAATATTCATTTTTTAGATGTCATCCAACAGATACCATTTTATGCCAAATTTCTAAAAGACTTATGCACCGTTAAAAGAAAATATCAGGTAAGAAAGAAAGCTTTTCTAGCTGAACAGGTAAGTTCCATTCTCTCCACCAATAATACTTAAAAATAAAAAGACCTGGTTGTCCAACTATTTCATGTATTATTGGAGATAAAAAAAAATTGAACATGCTTTGCTTGACCTTGGAGCCAGTATAAATTTTCTTCCATTTTCGATTTACCAACAACTTAATATTGGCAAGTTAAAACCAACTTCGACTACTCTTTTACTTGACGATAGATCAGTTAAAGTACCAAAAGGAATTGTAGAAGATGTGTTAATTCAAGTCGATAAAATCATATATCCTGTGGATTTTATTGTTTTAGAAACACAACCTGAATCAAACAATTATAAACCAATTCCTGTAATACTTGGTCGTCTATTTTTAGCAACAGCTAATGCTTCAATAAATTGCAGGAATTGAACCATGAAATTGTCTTTTGGCAATATGATGTTGAAGCTTAATATCTTTGACATGTGCAAACAGCCATACGATGAGGACAATGAAGACAATAGCATTGATCTAGTTGAACCAATTTTGGAGGAATATTTTCATGGAAGTTTATCTGATCCTACAGAAATTTGTACATCTAATTTTCTTGAATCAAGTATACAATTAGATTCGGATAATCCTAATGATTTTTTACTTGATTTTACACAGGTACTGGAAGAAGATGGAGATAATCAGAATTTTGATGAACTGAGAATACTGGAAGAAGAAAAACATAAGGAAGCACCTAATTTGGAATTGAAGCCTTTACCAGGAGAATTGAAGAATGCATTACTTGGAGATGAACAAACTTATCATATGGGAAGTTATTCCTCTCTTACAAGCGATCAAGAAGGACATATACCTCCAGACCTGAACCATCACGACATGGAAGAAACTCTAGTAAAACTCCACAATCATTTTCCGTCTCTTCCCCAAAATGCTCGATAAAAACTTACAAAGCACGCATCGAAAGAATAAGACTTCTTATGAACCATGGTATTCCTAGTGATATCCGTTGGGTAATTGAGGCAAGGGTTCGCTTGGCAGGTGAGTCATATAATTCTTTAATTTCCCACTTGCCTGGTTTAGGGAAAAGCACATATGCTAAGAAACGAAGAGCTAAATAATTAGGTGTTTGTTATAAATGTGCACGCTGGTCATATAACACTCTTTTTCGTTCTTTAGGAATGGTGTCTGATAATCATGAAGATAAAATTCAATTCATTAGAGATGGCTTGAATAAGAAGTCTTTAGATGATATATCATTGACTCTTGAGTCGCATCCTATTGGACATGTTCATCGAATAATTCATAAATTACATACACAATTTCAAAAAGAAAGGCAACATTATAGTCTCGGGAATCTGGCTTGCCAATTTATAAGAAAATTAGATGGGAAGTATATCCCCGACCCATAGAGGGCGTTCAAGCTGTTATTGGACGTAAAACCAGAGGAAGATGTGAGCCACAATCACAGCTATCTGTATATATTGTTTCAATTATTGTTTTGATTTATTTTAATTTACTGTTTTGATTTTCTTTACTTTAATTTTCGCCGACAGTATCTAAACTTTTTGACTTTCACAATCTATTTTATTATTCATCTAACAATTATCATTTTGCAGGTACTAGTGCATTTATTACTCACCCTTTTTCAAGATCTATAAATTCAGCTCGACATTCTTCTCTTCAACACATTCAGATAAGAGAGAACAAAAATGGAGACAACTTCAAGAAAACGAGTCATTAATATCTGTGTGTTTTGTGGAACTAGCTCTGGAACTAAACCAGAATTTGTTGAGGCTGTAAAAGAATTGGGTAGAGTTATGACGGAAAGAAACATGCACTTAGTATATGGCAGTGGCAATCTTGGATTGATGGGATATGTTTCAAAGGCCGTATAAGATGGTGGTAGTCAAGTTTTGGGGATCATTCCAAAACCTTTGACAGATGATAACATCATCAGAAAATCAAATGGAGAGGAATGTATTGTTTCTGGTATTTCTGAAAGATTTATTAAAATAATCAATCATGCTGACGCTTTTATTGCTTTACCATGAGGATTTGGCATGTTGGAAGAAATTTTCACAGTTGCGTCATGGGCGAACTTGAACATCCACCAAAAACCTATTGGACTGTTTAATGTTGATGGATTTTTCGATTTTCTTTTTGTATTTCTTGAAGATGCTAGAAGAAATGGGTTTATTTCAAAATCGGTAAAAGATATCTTCCTAACTGTAAAAAAAAATGATAATTTAATTGACCAACTCTTAGCTTATGAACCAAAAATCGACCATATTCTTTCCAAGTTGAACTGGTTTGGTAACGATCGTGGCAAGAAGCGCAGAGTAAACCTGGATCTTAATCTGTAATTTTTCTTTTAGTTGTAGATTCAATTATCAATTCCACACTAACCAGGTGATGTTTTATAAACTCTACTTCTTTTTATTCAGACATTGGGGACAATGTCTCGATTTGGTTGGGGGGATGGGATAGTTGACTTGTTTATTTTTGCTTTATGTTTCATTGTTGTGTTTTTATTTTTGTTTTGTTGTTATTTTGTGTGTAAAAAAAATTACAATGTTTTGTTTTGATTTTATTTTGTGCTTTAAACTACACACAAATTAACAACAAATTTTTGACTAATCAAGTGGAATTGTTGTTCGGAGATAGCTGTGTAAGGAGTTTTTTGCTCTTGAGACATATCTCAGTATAATTCGTAACAAGTTATTTTTTTATTTATTTCCTTTTGAATTATTTAAATTTGTAAATTCTCCATAATGTTGATTAAATTTGATCTTTATATGCTCATTTGACAAGTATTATTAACATACACGGTAACATATGAACATGGATTGTAAGTGAAAATTTTGTAATATTCAGTTCTCTAGTTTATTAGAGGTAGCACCTAAAAGTAGTGGAATTTGTATTTATATTCAAAAAAATGAAATTAACCATGCTTCTACTTAATAACCGGACATCTTGTCTCAGTAATCATTGATTATTCGCGTCAAACGGTAGAACTTTTAACATTTGAGATCCGAGGAATTAAGTCCGTAGAGGTGTCTTAACACCTAGATCCCTAAAGCCAACTAGTTTGGGAGTCACTAGTCCAAATCTCGTTACAAGGATTGAAGATGTATTAAAAATACTTTGCATTTATAGATAAATTTCCATTGCTAAAAAAGTGTGAATTCTGATATAATTTTAAGACAAAAATATTTCCCTCTTTTCAACTACACATGTGAATATTGTGGGCACAATAAGTTGATTAATACCTTGTTAATTGTGTATATGGAGAATGGTAAAAAGTACAGGAGAATTTACTTATTTGATATTTTAGAAAGAAAGAAAACAACTACTAACTTGGATAAGAATTTTACTTTTTAGTTTTCGCTTAGAGTACTAAGGACTAGTAATAAGCTGGTTGGGGGTGTGATTGGGACTAAAAAGTGCATATTTATTGAGAGAATAAAATATCATTTTACACTTGTAGTTTCACTAATCCCCTTAATTTAGCACGTTTATGTAATAATATTTAAATTTATGTTTTATATTTTTTTATTATGATTTTTTATCTTTTATGTAGGTGAAATAATATTTTGGATGCATATCTAGAAAAATGGACTTGATATTTGGATTTTGGAGGCCAGAAATTTAATAGAGTGTTCTAATAATGTACAACTTCGGAAATTCCAGCCCTATACAATGTTCGTATTTGCGCCATAACCTTTTATTCTGATATCAGATTAAGGTGATTCAAGTTCCAGATGAAAGAAGACTCAAAGATCTACAACTTTAATGCTCATAAGATTTTCGAATTCTGAAGTTTTCAAGACCGAAATTGATGAAAACCAAAGTGTGTTAAATATCAAATATTTAAAAAAAAAAATAACATTTGTCAATTTCTCCACCAAACATGAGTGTTTTGTGAAGTCTTTGATGGAGTGTTTTGTGGACTGTTTGGTGGACTGTTTGGTGGTGGAAGCCTATTCTTTCCCTATAAATTGAAGCCATAATTTCATTTTCCATTTCATACTTTCTTTGATTTCTCTTAAGGAATTGAACATTGTATCTTATGTGTTTAATTTCTTGTAATGTCTTTTAATTTTAGTAATAAAATTATGTATGTTTTTAATTACAGTATGAGTAGTTAATTACTTTCCGCTGAGGGAATGAGTGAAACTTTTATTATTTAAAGTTTAGATTAATCTCACTTCTATTATAATATATAAATAGTAATGAATAATAATAAATTGAGATCTGAATTAATTATTGATAAACTATTCTACAGCCTATATGACTGGTTTTATACGATTTCGGTATAATTTAGTACCTAACTGGACTTGTTATAGACGAACGGTATCACCATATTTATGGCTGGTTTTATGTTTTTGGCATATTTAGTACCTTGGCATGACTAGTTATCGACAAAAATGACTACCGCCTTTACGATCGGTTTTATATGTTTTGACATAGTTAATTCTCGAAGTAAATTAATTGGGTTATAATGATCATTTATATATTATAAAAAGTGAGATTTCTAAATATAAAATATTAAAAGTGGATCCCATAACCCCCAATATTTTATTTTATTATTGTCATTTAATTCAAATTCTCCAAACAACTTCAAACAAATCAATCTTTTTCCTTTCGTTTTAATTATTATTTTATCATACTAAAAATATATTCTCTATGGATCGACCCCGGACTTGCCGGGTTATTTTATTACTTTGATACTCTTATACTTGGAGTAAAAAACCACTTTTAGAGCGTGTCACTCTCTATCACAAACTACAAGTGCTTGTGAATAAAATTGCTCAACCTTTTACAATGAACTCTCAACCTCTTTATATATTAAGTCTAATTACACCGTTACGCCAACTCTGTGACGTCAGCCACGTTGCTAAACCATTATTGCTTAGGCTCTCTTCCCCAATTACCCTACGGATAATAGCCATGACGTCTGACATAGCTACAACCTGCCACCTAACGCAGCTACTCTCAACCATTGAAATCTCATTAAACTATGCTACTTTTGGTAACTGCTACATGCTACGCCACAATGCCAGCCTGTATTCTAACCACTCTCGCACGATAGCGTGTATCAGTCAATAAACTTGCATCCCCGATCCGTCTCATCAGCCGTTAGCCTACTTCTATCCCATCAATCCTTGGGAAACCCAAACTTCCGCTTAGGGCTCATGTCGCCCATACTTGAACATAATATCATTACTCCGACCTACATCATCGGGCTAGTAAGTTGAGATGGTCGACTGCAAACTGAAATGATCGACCTGTCCCACCAGATCGGGTCAGTGTTGAGGCCTTCACTCCCCTCGTCTCCCTAAACAACTTTCCACTTTGGGTCGGGCATCAAGTAAAAACTAACTCTAGTCTTTTTCTCGGGTCGGATGCCTATGCCTCTTGGGCCTGGGCCCCTTATTCAGAAAGTAGAAATCCCTTCTATACCATTCTTCACACATATGTTTCTATCGGGTTAAGAAATAACCATCAACATATGTCCCATAGTTCTCAATATCGAAGATGTTCAATCTTGATCAAATCCAGTTGCTCAAGTCTACCCCACCTCATAATGGGTTCCTCAATCTACAAGCATCGGTGCTCTTTGTAAGAATCCACATCGAATTCGTAATTTGGATCTAGCACCTCTGCTTTTGATCTAAAGTTTGGCCATCTCTTCCAATAGGCCCTCTTTGACCGAAAATGTTGACATGAACTAACTCTGATCGGTCTATCCCTTGGCTTATCCGCTTTGAAAAAGCTCTTCTTATGCCATTTGGGCTGACGTGCGCTCTTAACATGCAGTGATCTCGTAAGTGGATGATACGAGAAGACCTGCAAAACAAAATATAGTTCACGAGGGAAGGTTCGCCTCGGGCTGTCACAAAGCTAAAAGGCCTCGACGGGACGTAACCCAGCCCCGAGCCAATTTGACAAAGAGAGGCCTTGGGGGGAAGATTCTGACCACATGCTATCTAAGTCCTTAGGCCGTAAGGGAATGAACCCTCATAGCACCAATACATATTAATAGGGCCTCGGCGGGACGTAACCCACCCCCGAGCCGAAGTAGAATTTTGGCCACAATGGAATATACCTTCCTTTTGCCAACAACAAATAGTCATGGAGGAGAAATTGCAACCACATGCCAACGAAGATAATAAGGCCTCAGTGGGACGTAACCCGACCTCGAGCTGGTATAACATCTTTGCCACAAGGGAATGTATACTCATTGTGCCACTATCATAGCCTCGGTGGAACGAATATATCCTAGAGCCATCGAAAAAACTAGCCCCAAGGGAATGTACACTCCTTCTTCCTTCAACATGACCTCGGGGGAAGAAATGCATCCCTGAGCCATCGATCCATACTATGAAAAAGGAGGAACAAATGCAACCTCGAGCCATCAATCCATACTACGGCCTTGGCGGAATGAATGCAGCCCCAAGCCATCAAACTTCTTTCCAAAACTTAACCGCGAGGAAATATTTTCATCATCCGGAAAGCACTATGGAGACTGGAAGTGGCGTCCCACTTCAAGCCATCTATCAAAAAAAAAACTGGGATAAAAAAAACAAGATAAACAAAATGATGGTGATATATCACATACCCCACACTGACACAAAATGAAGAAAATAGGATCCTGAGACAGCGTCTTTTCTCATGCTACCTAAAACAACAATCTTGAACCTTGCAGTCCAATATCCCAGCGAACCGAGCTACGGATCGAGGGGGTGACCAATGCCATGAGACTCTCCATATGCTAGGCAAGCCCCGAGTCTGCAAACGCCACGGAGACCCTCAGGCCTTCCCCATGCTATGCTCATATGAATTCGAAATGGGATGGCCAACACCACGGGGGAATTCTCTCTCCATGTGCTAGGTATATCCCGAGGCAACAATCGTCACGGAGTCTCGTGGGCCTTCCCTGTGCTATGTACCTCATGAGGCTACAAATGACACGGAGGTCGTGGGCTTTCCCCGTGCTATGTACCTCTGAGACTACGAGGACAGACCCATAAACCTCCAACTCCTGACATTATGTTTCATTCAACAACTCACCCATAGGTGCCCCACCCTCTATATAATAACGGGCCTGGAAAGCTGCTAAATGAGCATAATAGTTTATATATTATAATTAAGGGAGATTAATCTAAATATTAGTAATAAAAGCTTTACCTTTTACCCCAGCATGGGGAGTTACCTCATCATTTCTTAAAAGTAAAAACTGAAAAGTAAAGAAAGGTTTGCAGAAAGTAAAGACTTGAAAAGTAAAGAAAACAAAGTAAAAATGAGGAAATTAATTACTGAAAGCTGTAAATAAACAAACAAGATACAATCTTCTTAGTATTCTTAAGAAATTACATAAAAGAAAGCATGGATCTGAAATGGAAATTTCGAGCTGAATTTAAAGACTTCAATAGGCCTTCCGCGTCGCGACGCGTAACCCTTTTCGCGTCGTGATGCGCTGTGAATTACGGTGATATTTACGAATCAACTGACACGTGTCTTGGCGGTGCTGGCAACTAAATGATTATGCTGACGTGCCAATGACATGGCGCTGACGTGGCGATGTCGATTGTCGGCAGCATGTGATGGTGACACGTGGCATAAGATGATTGGCTGATGATGACGTGGCTGACACATGGCAAGATGACTCGGCATGTGACTGATGTGGATGCCACATGGACGACACATAGATGACACATGGAGATGGTGATTGTCGGCAGCATATGATGATGACATGTGGCACGTCGCACGTTAGCGGATCTGCTATGATGTTGACATGTGGCAGACGCACGTTAGCAAAGGCGCATGTTAGCAGACTTCTCAGATTTTGACATGTGTCCCGGTGCATTTTAGCATGATTCGACACACGTTTGCGGTCGCGAGGTAGAAGGCTTGCACGTCGCGATGCCCAAATTACGATTTTGCCCTTTTTATCTGTTTTTCACTGTTTTGGCCCTGAATTGCTTCCAGAGAGTCCTGAAACTTTATTTATCTATAAAATAACACAAAACACATCAAAATATTCACAAAACTCAAGAAACTATACAAAATATTAGGTCAAATGAGTGGAAAATTGTGATACATTTACCACTCATCACACCTCTAAACCTAACATTTTGCTAGTCTTCGAGCAAAACAATAAAATAAAATAACATAAACATCTTTAAAATAAAAATTAAAATAAGCCACTTTCGTAGGGATCACTATTGCATTTAGCGTATGCAACAAGCCTTTAAACCCCTAGGTGTCCCTATTGGACGAGTTGTAGTCTCGTGAGGGCTTACAGCAACGATACCCATAAACTTCAATATTAAAACTAATACACACAAAAATAAAAGACAAGAGAAAAGAGAATAAACAAGTTAGTGATTAAACAAATGAAACTCCTTATCCAAGTTAAGAGTTGTTTTCTTTCTTTCTAAATTTCTGAATAAGTAAATTCTCCGATTATTTTTACCATTCTCCATATACACAGCTAACAAGATATTAATCAACTCATTTTTTCCCACAATAGTCATAAATATAGTTGAGAAGAGAGTAATATTTTTGTCATAAAGTTATATTAGATTGGAATATTTTTCTGATTTTTTTTTTTTTATATACAATATCATTCATCCATGTAACGAGTTTTGGGTCAGTGACTCCTAAACCAGTTGGCTTTAGGGCACCATGTGCTAAGACACCCCTACAGACTTAATTACTTAGACTTAAGATATATATATTTTTTGCAACATCTTTGATCCATGTAGCGAGCTTTAGGCCAGTGACTCCCAAACCAGTTGGTTTTAGGGCACTAGGTGTGAAAACACCCCTACAGACTTAATAACTCGGATCTCAGATGTAAAAAAAAAAAAAATTATCCCATCGCTTTTTTAGATGTTTCCTCCAATTAAACTAGAGCACTGAATATTACAAACTCGTCAATTACAACTCATGTCCGTATGTTACCATGTAAGTTGATAATACCTGTCAACTGAGCATATGAAGATCCATTTTAATCAGTTTTATGGAGAATTCATAAATTAAATAATTCAAAATGAAATAAACAAAAATTAACTTATTTCGAAATAGGTTGAGATACGTCTCAGGAGTGGAAATTCCTTACACAGCTATCTTATACCAATTTCACCTGATTAATCAAGTTAAAAACACAAAAAAAAAATATATATTTTTTTAATTTTTGTAAATTTTTTTAATTTTTTTGAATTTTTCAAAATTTTTTGACTAAAACAAAATAAAAACAACATAATAAAAATAAGATACTAGTAAACTATTCCCCTCCCCCAAACCTAAATGAGACATTGTCCCCAATGTCTTCAAAAGTATATAAGAGTTTAGAAAATAGTACCTGGTTAGTTGAAATTCTACATCTAAAATGAAAATTAAAGGTTAAGATCCAGATTTATCCGACGCTTCTTACCACGATCATTATCAGACCAGGTAATCTTGGAAAGGATATGGTCAATTTTTGGTTCAAAGGTTAAGATTTGGTCAATTAAATTTGGGGCAGTTCTGGCAGTGAAGAGGGGTTCTTTTAGAGGTTTTGACACAAATCCATTTCTCCGGGTATCATCAAGAAATACACAAAGAAAATCATAAAATTCATCTGCGTTGAACAGTCCAATTGGTTTCTGGTGTATGTTCAAGTTCGTCCAAGATAGTACGGTAAAGATTTCCTCCATTGTACCCAAGCCACCTGGCAAAGCAATAAAAGCATCAGCACAGTTAATCAATTCTACCAATCGTTTAGACATACCTGGCACGATCAATTCCTCTCTATTTGATGGTCCTATCAGATTTCCCTCTGCCAAAGGTTTTGGGATGATTCCCAAGACTTGACTGCCTCCATCCTGTACAGCCTTTGAAACGATCCTCATTAGTCCAAGATTGCCACCGCCATATACTAGGTGCATACTCCTTTCAGCAATGAATCAACCCAATTTTTGTGCTGTCGCTATGTATTGTGGCTTAGTACCAACACTAGTACCACAAAACACACAGATGTTTACAACTCGTCTTCTTGAAGTGGCTTCCATTTTTATCTGGATGCCTTCAAAAGTGCAATAATGAGTTGAATTTATAGAACCTGAAAAGGGGTGAGTAATAATAGCACTAGTATCTTCCAAATGA
This sequence comes from Zanthoxylum bungeanum, assembly GCA_019454045.1. Taxonomy (NCBI): domain Eukaryota; kingdom Viridiplantae; phylum Streptophyta; class Magnoliopsida; order Sapindales; family Rutaceae; genus Zanthoxylum; species Zanthoxylum bungeanum. The sequence continues at coordinate 112,781 of SKCR01049878.1, forward strand.
CGATTAGTAACAAAACAGTAAATCGTGAAAGGTCATAAAGGTCTGGATCTTGTCGGAGAAAATAAAAGAAAATAACAAAACAAATCACAATTATTAGGAAAAGGCAAAGAGATATAATATTTACAAGAAGTAACGGCTTGAATGACGTCTATGCGTCAGGGACAAGCTTTTCATCCAATTTTCTTATAAATTGGCAAACATGGTCTTTTTGAGTCAGATTCCCGAGACTTAACTGTTGTCTTTCTTTACGAAATTGTGAATATAGCATACGAATTTCATGATACACATATCCATTGGAATGCGTCTCAAGAGTTTTAGATATATCATCCAAAGACTCCTTACTCAAGCCATCTCTAATGAATTTAATCTTATCTTCGCGGTTATCAGACACCAATACTAAAGAACGACAACGAGTATTACATGTCATGCGAGCACATTTATAGCAAACACCCATCTTTTTAGCTCTTCTATTTTTAGCATAGGTGCTTCTTCCTAAACCAGACAGATGTGAAATAAAAGAGTCAGAAGACTCACCTGCCAATTGAACTCGTGCTTCAATAATCCAACGAATGTCATTAGGAATACCCTTGATCATCAGTAGTCTCATTCGTTCTAAGCGAGCTTTGTAGACTTTCATTAGAGAGTTTTGAGGGAGAAAAGGAAATTACTTGTGAAGATTTGCGAGAACGCATTCCATTCTGAAATGAATTTTCCTACAAAAATTAAACACACAAAAATAAAACACACCAAATGTGAATATATACAAAAATTGCATGGGTTGCCTCCTTGCTAGCGCTAAGTTTAAAGTCGTCAGCTAGACATGACTGCCCGAATGTTAGGCTGGATCTGAAAGTGTGACACTTTCTTTTTGTCGCTCAATTGATTCTCCCCAGTAGCGCTTGACACGCTGGCTGTTAACTTTGAATGTGTTGTTGGATTTGGGGTTGTATATCTCAACAACTCCATAGGGTGACACCTGAGTAATCACAAATGGACCTGACCACTTTGATTTCAGCTTTCCAGAGAAACGTTTCAACCGTGAATCGTATAACAACACCTTCTGTCCTGGCTCTAGTTGTCTGCACACTATTTTTTATCATGTCATTTCTTGGTCTTTGTTTGAAACTTCAACCTGTCCATCTGACTGTGGATGTTAAGCTGTGGAAACTTTATGAGCAACTCCGTATCTGGATAAGAGTGCATCGAAGTATTTGTTACAGAAATGTGTGCCACCATCATTGATAATCGCCAGAGGTGCTCCGAAGAGAGTGAAAATATTCTTTTTAATGAATTTGATCACCACTTTTGAATCATTGGATGGCAGTGCAATTGCTTCAACCTATTTGGAGACGTAGTCTACTGCAACTAGTATGTACATGTTTCCGAATAATGGAACAAAGGGTCTCATAAAATCAATACCCCATATATCAAATATCTCCACTTCCAGAATATTTTGCAAAGGTCCTTCATTTCTCCTTGAAATATTCCCCGTTCTCTGGCACCTGTCACATTGAAGAGAAAATTAATAAGCATCCTTAAAAAAAGTGGGCCAGAATAAACCTGATTGTAGAACTTTGGCTGCAGTTTTATTCCCGCTGAAGTGTCCGCCATATGGTGATGAATGACAATGTTGCAAGACACTGTTGATCTCCTCTTGTGGAACACACCGTCTCAGTAATTGATCAGCACAGCATTTGAACAGGTACGGCTCATCCCAGACATAGTGTTTGACTTCTTTGAAGAACTTCTTCCGTTGCTGAGTTGTCCATTCCAACGGCCATTTTCCTGATACTATGTAGTTGACATAGTCAGCATACCAAGGGACATCATGCTGTTTCATGGCAAACAACTGTTCATCTGAAAAATTTTCTTTGATTGTAACTTCTTGCCAGCTGTTTCTCCATTCTCGATAAATGATCTGCCACTTGGTTTTCTGTCCCTTTTCTATCTCGGATCTCCATGTCAAATTCTTGCAGTAGAAATATCCAACGGATCAATCTGGGTTTGGAATCTTTCTTCGTGATCAGGTATTTGATTGCTGAATGATCTGTGTAGACCACTACTTTGGGACCCAGCAGATATGAGCAAAATTTATCAAAAGCGAACACAACTGCAAACAACTCATTTTTAGGGGTTGTGTAGTTGAGTTGAGCTTCATTCAGAGTTCTGCTGGAGTAGTAAATGGTGTGGAAAATCTTTGCTTTGCGTTGTCCCAAAACTGCACCTACAGTAAAATCACTAGCATCGCACATCACCTCAAATGGAAGGGTCCGGTCTGGTGCTACAATGATGGGAGCAGAAACCAGCTTCTGTTTTAATATCTCAAAAGCTTCTTGGCATTATTTGGTGAAGTTGAAAGGCACATATTTCTCCAAAAGATTGCACATAGGTTTAGCAATCTTTGAGAAGTCTTTGATAAATCTCCTCTAAAAGCCTACATGTTCGAGAAAACTCTGAATCTCTTTTACAGATGTTGGTGGAGGTAGTTTTTCAATTGTTTCAATCTTTGTTTTATCTACCTCGATTTCCTTTTGTGAGATCCGATGTCCCAGCATAATGCCTTCTTGCACCATGAAGTGGCATTTCTCCCAGTTGAGTACCAGGTTGTATCTTCACACCTTTGTAACACATGTTCCAGATTTTACAAATAGTGGTCGAACGAGTCTCCAAACACAGAAAAATCATCCATGAAAACCTCCATACTTTGTTCCATCATGTTTGAGAAGATGGTCATCATGCAATGTTGAAATATGGCAGGAGCATTACATAGTCCAAATGGAATCTTGCGGAAAGCAAAAGTACCATACGGACATGTAAAAGTGATTTTCTCCTGATCTTTTAGGGCGATGGCAATCTGATTGTACCCCGAGTATCCGTCCAGAAAGTAATAGAATTCATGTCCCGCCAATCTGTCTAGCATCTGGTCAATGAATGGTAGCGGAAAATGATTTTTCCTTGTTGCTTTGTTCAGCTTCCTGTAGTCCATGCATACTCTCCATCCAGTCACTGTTCTTGTTGGAATCAGCTCATTCTTTCATTTGTGACTACAATAATTCCTCCTTTCTTCGGCACACATTACATAGGACTCACCCAAGTGCTATTAGAGATAGGGTAAATGATGCCAGCATCCAGCCATTTGATAATTTCTTTCTTCACGACCTCCTTCATGATTGGATTTAGTCTCTGTTGATGCTCCACTGTGGGTTTTTACTCATCATTCATCAGAATTTTATGCATGAAAAATGATGGATTAATGCCTCGAATGTCTGTTATAGTCCAGCCAATGGCTTTCTTCTGTTCTCGTAACACTATCAATAATTTTTCTTCATGCTCCAATGTTAGTGACGAAGAAATAATCACAGGTAATTCAGAAGAGTTTCCTAAGAATGCATACCTGAGATGGCTTGGGAGTAACTTTAGCTCCAGCTGCGGTGGTTCTTCAATCGAAAGCTTGATTCGATCTTTCTTCGGTAGTTCCAGACTTTCCACATGTGGTGTCGATTTGAATCGAAAGGGTCTGTCAAGATAGTTGATACATTTCAGAATTTCAGCATCTAGCTCGTTGCCAGTCATGTTGGTGATGCAGGCTTCAAGTTTATCCGTGGGAAGTGGTATTGCATCAGTATCCTGGATGATACTATCCACAACATCAATTCTGAAACATTCCTCCTCATTTTCATCACTCGGGAATTTCATGGCTTTGAAAACATTGAAGGTAACTTCTTGGTCCTGCACTTTCATGGTTAATTATCATTTTTGTACATCAATAACAGTTCGACATGTAGCCAAGAATGGTCTTTCAATGATGATAAGAACATTTTTGTCTTCTTCCATGTCAAGGATAATGAAATATGCTGGGAGAATGAGTTTGTCGACTTTGACTAGCACATCTTCAACTACACCTCTTGGAAATACGAGCGTTCGATCAGCAAGTTGCAGAGAGACTGAGGTGGGCATTGCTTCTCCAATTTGCAGTTTCCTGTAAATAGAAAAAGGCATTAAATTAACACTGGCACCTAAATCACATAAGGCCTTACCAATATAATATTCTCCAATGGTGCATGGGACAGTGAAACTGCCAGGATCTTTCAACTTTGGGAGAAGTTTTTCTGAATAATGGCGCTGCATTCTTCTGTCAATGTTACTATCTCGTAATCTCTCAATCTCTGTTTTCGTGAAAGAATGTCTTTCATGAATTTGACATAGCTGGGCATTTCTTCCAACGCTTCTGCAAATGGGATGTTGATATGCAGATTTTTGAACACCTCCAAGAATCGAGCAAACTGCTTGTCCAATTTGCTTTTCTAGAGTCGCTGTGGAAAATGTGGAGGTGGAGTGATTCTTTCTTGATCTTTTTCTTTTGCTTCTTTTTCCTCCATTTGTGGAACTGCATCTTTTGGAACTTCTTCAATTGATGCCTTGATTCCAACATCTTTGTTAATTTCAGTACAGTTTTTCAAGGTAATGGCTTGATATTACTCCTTCCCTCGGTTCCTTGGATTTGGTTCTGTGTTGCTAGGAAGGTTACCTGACGGTCTGTAACTCTGAGAGTTGGCCAGTTATCCCATTTGATTCTTCAGTGCTTTAATAGAAGCTGAATGGCTTTGATTCAATGCTACTTGATTTTGAACCATAGCTGCTAAAGCATCGTATTTTGCTTCTTGATTTTTCAACTGGGCCAGCACTTCTGTTATTCCTGGTTCTTTTTCATGCTTCTGGCCTTTGTTTTGTTGTTGGAATCCAGGTGGTGGATAGTTCTTTTGCCCTGAATTGTTGCTCCATGTGAAACTGTGATGATTCCTCCACCCTGGGTTGTAGGTGTTGGAATATGGATTGTCCCCTGTCTGTTGAAATTGTTGACATAATTCATTGTTTCTACTTGTTGGTTGTAAAATTCTGACTCTGGTGCTCCTCCAAATGGTGAACTTGTGGATCCACCATTAACCTTCATGTTAAGAGTTTCTAGATTTTTGCAAATTATATCCAGCTTGGAATTCAGTGCTGTGTTGGCTCCAATTTCATAAATTCATGTGATTCTTTGGATCATGCTCCTTTCTGTTGGCCACAAAGAATTGTTGCTGGCCATTTCTTCAATTAAGTCCCAGGCTTGATCTTCTCATTTTGCCATCAAAGCTCCTCCAACAGCAGCATCAATTGTGGTTCTCATTATTCCATAAAGTTCATTATAGAAAGTTTGGACTTGTAGGCACTTTGCGATCTCATGGTGATGACAATTTCTGAGTAAATCCTTGTACCTTTCCCAAGCTTCGAAGAAGGATTCTGAGTCTTGTTGCACAAAGGATGTAATGTCATTCCTCAAATTTTCAGTTCTGGCTGGTGGAAAGTACTTTGCAAGGAATTTGGTGGCTAGAGTGTTCCAAGTTATGATGGAACCTGCTGGTAATGAATGTAGCCAAGCTTTAGCTCTATCTTTCAAGGAATATGGAAAAACACGCAGTCTCATTGCTTCTTCAGCTGCTCGGTTGTAATTGAAAGTGCCGCAAACTTCCAGGAAGTTACTGATGTGGGAATTAGGATCTTCAGGTGGATTCCCCTCAAACTGTACTAACTGCTGAATCATCTGAATGCATGTTTTGATGTCACATGCATTTGCTGGTAATGGAGGAAGTACAATACAAGAAATGAAGCTGTAAACCACCGGAATGGTTCTGTCTCTAATGGGAATTGGTGGTGCAACTTCTAAAGGTTCAGGTTCCATGTTGATTAGTGTTTCTTGGCCTTCTCGCCTTTCCCTTCTCAAATGTCTGATGGTTCTTTCAATTTCTGGGTCAAGCGGTCGGATTTCAAAGCTTCTGGTTCGTCTCATGTAGTGTTTGAGAACCTGAAACACAAGAAAACAAAAACAATAAGTAAAACGAAATTATATACAAGTAACGGTATCTAGCCCCAAAACTAATAGTGAAAGATAAACAAGTCCTCGGCAACGGCGCCAAAAACTTGACCGGCGTAATCACACGCGTATAACGCAAGCGCATGTATCGTTCAAGTAGTATAAAAAGTATCGATCCCATAAAGACTTAATACCTAATCTATTAATTTATGAAGCCAAATTTTTACGAGTATCTAATGGATTGATTGTTTGATTGGATGGTGACTTTTAAAATTAAAACAAGTAAATAAAACAATGTGAAAGTAGTTTGAGAAAATTCAATGTTTATAAACTATCCAGGGTTGTGAATCTTTCCAATATCTTTTTAAAAGATGAAGTGGTTATTTTACGTTTGTGTAATATATCGGTTTATTAACCTGGAACACGAAATTATGCAAAAGTCTTTTCCGATGGTCAGATACAAATACCCAGTGTAACTTAATTAATCATATTCCTATATCAACCAAGTTACCTGAATTCATTAAGATTAAGTTCCAATTATGGCTACCCCCGCCCGACAGGTATATTCCTATCCTGTAAGGAAATCTATTAAAGTGTTATCTATCCTCAAGGAAGATCGTGGGCTATTGAGTCTAGGGTTTAAACCTAAAATTCATTTTCCAAGTTCATTTTAAGTTTACCAAATCAATCTTATTAATGGTCAGTTAACAAGAAGCATTAAGCTTAAAACTCAATAAATAAACCTTTATATTACCCAAACTGTAAATTAACCCTTTATAAACCGGTGATATTGGAATTCATCACAACCCCAGATAATGGGCTTAGTTATGACACATATCTAAGGCTAAGAAAAGCTTAAATAAAATAAAAGACATAAAGTAAATGCTGAAAAGTAAATGCGGAAAAGTAAATACTGAAAAGTAAATGCTGAAAATTAAAAATGTAAAAATACAATAAAAGAAAATGATGGGGTTAAAGGATCCACTTTTATCACTACTATCTTAGATATCTCCCTTATTATAATATATTAACTTTGCGTGATAATTACCAACCAGCCATAAAGGCGGTATCCTGATTAAATCAAATTAATAATTAATTACCAACCGACTAACCAAGCGGTATCCAGTTTAGTCAAGTTTAAAACCAATTTCAATAATTACCAA